>ML270977.1:0-20490 GCA_005239495.1 Nicotiana undulata | reverse complement strand
GTATGCAAATCTCGCATTCACCATTGTAATGATCATGCCAACTCCCACAAGCGAGCTAAACTCAAATTACAACATACATCATTTACTGGTAGAAAAGAACTTGCTACAGATAAACATAAGGGTCACACACCTCAAGACGACCCGCAGGAGATACCCCTACCTGCTTAATCTCAAAATGATATCTCCCTATACACTTCCGAAAATTATAGCTATCACGCAATTACTATACCTTCCTACATTAGAACACGACCATTGCCTGCCCTCGAGACATCCCATAAGCGGTATAAGAACCTAAAGCTGATGGAAATACTAACACTGGAGTTATGGTCAAGGAAATCTTAAGCTTCTGGAAGCTCTACTCACACTCGTCTGACCACATAGATACTTTCACTGGACACCACGTGTCCCAAGAATGCTACTGAACTGAGCCAAAAATTCACACTTGGAGAGCTTCGCACAAAGCTTCTCCTCCCTTTATCCTTGTGATACCATCATCAAATACCGAGTATGCTATCCCTGGCTACGTGAGTACAACAGGATGCCATCCATGAACACAATAACAAAGGAGTGCAATTACTGCTTGAATATACCGCTAATCAAATACATGGACGCTGCTAGGGCATTGGTCAGCCCAAAAGAAATCACAGGAACTCAAAACGTAACAGGAAAACCCACTTCAATTAACAACTAAACTACACAAGAGGTCCTTCAATACTCATAACTCGAAGCCATATTCTAACTTAATACAAAAGTCAATTAATCAATGGTTCTTGCCACATCTCCCTCCAATTCATTTTGGTCACCATCAAACAACCTGAATACATCTAACTATTAATCACAATCACCACGTAGTCATCTAGTCACAAAGTTCCATCAATAAGGACACTAACGGACATATAAGTCCCCAAATACAAGTGCTCACACAAACGAAATCTCAGCACTAAACACACAGACAAAATCTGGCCTCAAGTCCTTCCGACTGGCCCATTACTAACATGCTAACAATCACATCTCACCCATGGAAGTCACAAGCCGACGATGCACAACTGATACCAAGCGCTCACGTGCGCATTCGAATACATGAAAGGAATTCAAGAGTTACGCTTTTGGATGAATAAATGGATTCGCACAATAAGAATTCAAGAATGTGGAATGTTTCCTAAGGGTTCTGCAACCTCTCGAAGATAAGTACAGACGTCTCCGTACCGATCCGCAAGACTCTACTAAACCTTCTCATGACTGTTGAGTCCTATGCAACCTAGAGCTCTAATACCAACTTGTCACGACCCCAAATCCTAACTAAGCTAGCCAACCATCACATTACTACGCTTTTGTCAATTATAACAGTTCACAATTTAATAATAAGCATGCAACCATAGCATGAAATAATAGAGTTAAGTCTTAACGTCCCAATAATAGTCTAACAAACCTCACAAGAATTGGAGTCAATAGTCATGAGCATCTAAGAATAAATAAATCTAACTCCGCTAAAACTATAATGTATGTCTCTAAATCAAATGCTAAAACTAAATGATTAAGGGAAATGGAGAAGTTGTGGACGCTGGACAGCTACCTCGAAATCCCGTGAACTGCTGCTAACGAATAAGGCAGCTACTACTCCAAACCGGTACCTGAATCTGTGCACAAAGGCACATGAGTCTTTATGAGTACGCCAACTCAGTATTAATGAAAATAAATCACAGTCTGATCAATATAGAGCACACAGTACAGATACACCAATTCACAAAAACAGTAAAACACCAAGTCACCAGGTAGTATTCATCAAATATATGAGTTCAAAAATCAGTTTCCAGGAATCCTTTGAACCAAGTGTAATATCAGAATATCTCAATAAAATTCTCAGTAAGAACCAGTTTGAAAACGAAGTAAATCACAGTTTGAAAACTCAGTAAAAATATTCAAAAAAATGCCCGTCGGGCAATAATCATTTCTCATCACAATATATTTTAGAATCATCCCATTAGGCAACCTCACAATCACTCTGCCCATCAGGCAACCTCACAATCACTCTTCCCATCAGGCAACCTCACAATCACTCAGCATAAGCCCCGCGGGCATCACTCATTAGGTACATGCGCTCACTGGGGGTGTGTACAGACTCCGGAGGGGCTCCTACAGCCCAAGCGCTATAATAAGCCACATCATGGCATAAATGACACACAATATAGGCCCACAACCTCACTCATATGATATAATCCTCACAATATAGGCCAGCAGCCTCACTCATATCATAACATCCTCACAATATAGGCCAACAGCCTCACTCAGTCAGACACTCTCAATTTGCCCTTCAGGCCATAATATACCAGGTTCTCGACCCAAAAACAATGTTTCATTTTCAAGAAGTAGTATCAAAATACTCTGAGTATCAAAACAGTTTCACCGAAAAGATTGAATAAAAATCATAACATATCATAGAGGATAATAGTAAAACATCCCCCAAGGGGTAAACAAATCGGCACTAGGCCCCAAACATGGCTCACATCCCAAATCATATCAAGTATATATAGTACTATTGGAAATAAGCTTTAAAAGCCGTTTTGCAACTCAATAGTCGCCTAAGTAAGGAATATATCTCCGAAGTTTCAACCTTTAAATTTCAAAACACGTGAAATGGTGCATAGTCTGGGGTTTCATACCCTCAGGACAGGATTTAAAGACATTACTTACCTCAAAACTAGCCCGGAACTATTCCACAACACGTTTGCCTCTCGAATCAACCTCTGAAGGCTCCAAATCTACCAAGTTCATATTTTTATCATCAATATATGCTTAAGGAACGAATTCCAATCGAAAGATATCAAATTTAGCTCAAAAATCCGAAATTGGTCAAAACTCGACCCCCGTACCCGCGTCCTGAAACTCAGAAATTTTTATACAAAAGTGTTCTTCGTACTCTCACGAGTCCGTACATATAAAGAACACCACAATCGGAGTTCGTTTGACCCTTCAAATCGACCCCTAAAGGCCTCATAATCTCAAGCCCTAAAACCCAATATTTCTACTGATTTTCCATGAATTTACACTGGATTTATGTTCTATAATCATCCAAAATCAAGTTTTAATGATCAAAACACTTACCTTTATGAAAAACAAGGATTTCCCTCTTCAAAATCGTCCGCAAAAGCTCTTTGTCCGTACAAAAATGGTGTAGAAAAGGTTTAGGTCGCGGAAGGGTTTATTTAAATATGCCTAGGTAAATCCTTCATCGCGAATGCGGTAACTCACCGCGAACGCATAGAAAAAAACTCCAGCTCCCCCATTTACTCTTTGCGAACGCGGTACACCACCGCGAACACATAGAATAAATATTCCAGGTTCCCTATTTACTCTTCTCAAACAGCCTCTAGTAGAATAGTCATAACCTTTTTCACAAACCTCCAAATGACGAATCGTTTACATTTCTAGAAACTAGACACAAAGGGCTACAACTTTCATTTTACATCATCTCAAAAGTCTTTATAGATTGTGAGATATGAGCCTCCGAAGTCAGACCTGCGCAGCATATATTTTTCTTCTTCGTGAACGCGAGGCACTGTTCGCGAACGCAAAGAGCAAAGTTCCTGATGCCAAATTCTTCTTCGCGAACGCGAAGGGGTCCCCATGAACGCGAAGAACAACACCAGACACCAACAACAACCATCTCAAAACAGCCCGAAATGTTCTGAAACCACCCTGAAACACACCCGAGGCCCTTGGGACCTTGTCCAATCACACAACTCAGTCCCATAACACCCCACTGACTTGCTCGAGGTCTCAAATCACATCAAACAACGCCGAAACCACGAATCCTACTACAATCCTAACTTTGTGAACTTTGAAATTTTAAACTTCTACATTCGGATGCCGAAACCTATCAAATCACGTCTGATTGACCCCAAATTTTGCACACAAGTCATATTCGACATTACGGACCTACTCCAACTTACGGAATCGCATTCTGACCCCGATATCAAAATTTCCACTTCCGGTCGGATTCTTCAAAACTTTGGAATTTCTATCTTTAGCCAAATGACTTCAAAATAACATACGGACATCCGAATTCACTTCCGATCGCGCTCCCAATTCCAGAATCAGCATACGAAGCTATTCCAAGACTCGGAATCCCAAACAGACATCTATAACACTGAAATTCCTTCAAGCCAAACTTAGGAAATTCCTTCAAAAATGCTGACTTCCATAATATACACCGAAATGCTCCCGGGTTATCCAAAACCCGTTCCGGACATACGCCTAAGTCTGAAATCATCATACGAACCTGCTGGAACCTTCCGATCCTGATTTCGAGGTCGTTTACTCCAAATTCCAGTATTAGTCAATTTCTTCAACTTAAGGCTTCCAAAATGAGAATTCGCTTTCCAATTTGACTCCGAACTTCCTGAATCTCAACTCCGACCATACGCACAAGTCATAATACCGAATATGAATTTGTTCATGACTTCTAACCGCTGAACGACGCACTAGAGCTCAAAATGACCGGTCGGGTCGTTACAGAAAGACTGTTATTTTGAAAGGTATATTTGAAAAGCATTTATCTTGCATAAAACTATGTTTGAAAGACATTTATTGGAAAAGTATATTTGAAAGGCATTTATCTTGATTGAATTTTATTTGAAGAGTATTTTTTTGGAAAAAAAAATGTATATATTCGGAGGAAGTATATTTCAAGGGAATTATCTATTTGAAATGATTATATTTTTAAACTTTCAATATAAACTTGCGGGTGAAAGTATACACTTGAAGCTTTGACCAATTATTTGGGGTTGTTGGCTAAGGCCTGATGTGGAAAACTATTGCAGTGCTGAATTACTACTTGTTCTAACCGTATTGTGGTTTCCGATTTTCAGGTTGTGTTCCCGTCCATTCGTTTGGGTATTATTATGATGTTCCGTTGTTATTTTTTGTATTTTCCTTCCGTTTTGTACTTGATATATGTTAATTACATTGTGTAGTCATTATATAGATGTCATATTTTGTTATTCCTATATTTATGCCTGTTTAGTTTATCGGACCAGTGGGTGTCTCGACCTACTTCACCGAGGTTAGTCTTGATACTTACTGGGCACCGCTGTGGTGTGCTCATACTACTCTACTTCACATTTTTGTGTCACGACCCCAAATCCTAACTGGTCGTGATGGCGCCTATCGTGGAACTAGGCTAGCCACTATCACATAACCACACATTTCTTTTAATAGTAATTCTCAAAATCATTAATAATATTCAAGCAAATATAAAATTTCTCTAAGTCTTTAAGAAACAAAAATATAATCTAACAGCCAAAACAATCCCCCAGGACTGGAGTCAACTGATCACGAGCATCTAAGAATAGGACTAATACTGCCAGTGTCCTAATAAAGAGTCTCAAAAACAAATACTAAATACTAAATGAAGGAAGGAAAATAGGGAAGCTGTGGACGCTGGACAACTACTTCGAAATCCCGAAAGCTGACGATAACGAACTCGGATTGCTACTGCTCAAAACCAGTACCTGGATCTGCACACAGAGGTGCAGGAAGTAATGATGAGTACGCCAACTTAGTAGTAATGAAAATAAATCAAGTCTGAAGAATAAGAAACACACAACACAAATACACCAATTCACAAATAGTAAAACACAAAGTCTGAGTAAAGTATATATTTAATACATAAGCTTGAAAAACCAATTTCCATAAAATCCTTTGAACAAGTATATTTTCAAATGTTTCTCAGTAAAACTCCCAAAAATATCAGTATAGAAGACTGAAGTAAATCATAATCAAAACTCAGTAAAATATCATCATAACCGCCCCTCGGGCCAAGTCATCACTCATAAATAGTCACTCAGCACCTTACCATCACTCAGTGACAATCCCTCAGCACCTCACAGTCACTCATACCTCCCAATCACTCGTCACTCGGCACTCGCACTCAGTAGGTACCTGCGCTCACTGGGGGTGTACAGACTAGGGAGGGGCTCCTTCAGCCCAAGCGCTATAAACAAGCCAAATCATGGCAATCATCACTCAGGCACTCAGCCTCTTTCATATCATCAATATCCTCACAATATAGGATCTCAGCCTCACTCATATCATCAATATCCTCACAATATAGGCTCTCGGCCTCACTCAATCAGACACTCTCAACATGCCACTCGGGCCATGAATAAACGGGGTTCTCGACAAAATAATATTTCATTTCAAGAAATAATATCAGTAACTCAAAGTGTCAAAACAATTTATCAAGAAAGACTGAGTGTAAAATCATAATATAATAAGTGAGGAATATCAAGAAAATAGCCCCCAAGGGGTTAAACAGATCGTCACTAGGCCCCAAACATGGCTTAAAGCCCAAATATATGAAAACATAGTAATACTATAAAACATATGCTTTAAAATCAGTTTCACAACTCAATCGTTGCCTAAAAAGGAACATATTTTCAAATTTCTAATTCGTGCACGCCCCACACTCGTCATCCAGTGTGTGCGTCACTCCAAAATTGTGAAAGTATGTAAAGTCCGGGGTTTCATACCCTCAGGACAGGATTTAAAGATATTTCTTACCTCGAACTAGCCAGAAAAAGCTACTCCACAACACGCTTGCCTCTCAAATCAACTTCCAAATGCTCTAAATCTATCAAGTTCAGATTTTTTCACATCAAACTATGCTAGGGGAATGAAACTCAATCGAAAAATATCAACTTTATGCACAAAACATGTAATTAGCCATAACCGACCCCCGGGCCCACGTCTCGGAACTGGACAAACTTTATACCAAAATGATCCTCATTATCTCACGAGTCTGTACATATAAAGAACTCTAAAATCGGAGTCTGATTGACCCCTCAAATTACCTCTAAAAGGTCTCCTAAACTCAAGCCCTAATTTCACCTTTTTCCACTGATTTTCCCTAATTAAACACTGTTAATTTAGTCCTTAATCACATATAATCGAGTTATGGGGTCCAAAATCCTTACCTCAATGAAGAACAATGGTTTTCCCTCTTCAGAATCGCTCCAGAAGCTCTATTCCCGTTCAAAAATGGTGGAAACGTGGGTAAGGGTTACGAATGGGTTTAATTTATACTGCCCAGGTCTTTACACATTGCGATCGCGGGACCCCCATCGCGATCGCGAAGCACAAAATCCAAGCCATCCAAAATTACTCACTGCAATCGTGACTAATACCTATGCAATCGCTAAGCTTCACCTCTTAGGCTTATGCGATCGCGACTGGCTCTATGCGATCGCATAGAGCAACTTCCTCACCATACAGCCACCCCAGATCCTTCTTCGCGATCGCGTCCCGAGGTCCGCATTCGCGTTCGCACCCCAATCTCTATTATCGCATTGTACAACTTCCTCCTGGCCTCATGCAACCCTACGCGATCGCGGACAGTTCCTCGCGATCGCGATGAACAAATTGCTGCTGGAATAACACCCGAAAACCAGCAATATTTCCAAGTCCAAAAGTGCTCGTTTGAGCATCCAAAATACACCCGAGGCCCTCGGGACCTCAACCAAACCTACCAACATATCTCATAACATCATTCAAACTTAGTCGAGCCCTCAAAACACCAACAATAACATCAAAACACCAAAATCACATCGAATTCAAGCCTATGAACTTTGAAATTTCTAGAATTCACCAAAGATGCCGAAACTAACAAAAACGCATCCGATTGACCTGAAAGTTTGCACACATATCCAAAATGCTATTAGGAACCTGTTCCAGCTTCTGAAATTCCATTCCGACCCCGATAGACAATTTTCCACAGTCGACCGAAAATCGCCAAAAACTAACTTTGGCCAATTCAAGCCTAATTCTACACTGGATATCACAAAAATATTCTGAACACACTCCTAAGTCCCAAATCACCTAAAACTATACGAGCCATAAAATCCGCATTCCGAGGTCGTTTACTAAGAAGTCAACTCCCAGTTGACTTTTCCAACTATAAGACCACTTTAAGAGACTATGTGTCTAAATTCTCATTACAACCACTCCAAACCCAAACCACCCGACTCCAACACATCATAAACAACTAAACAATGCATAACAAGGAAGAAATGGGAATAATAGTGCAAATTCTATGGAACGACCGACCGGGTCGTTACATTGTGCAGATTCCATGTTCGCATAGACAGCCGGTTGATTGTTAGCAGTGGAGTTTCTATTTTGGTGACTCAAGGTAAAACCGCTTCAGCGTTCGCGATTCCGGAGTCACCGTCTTATTTTCCCTATTCGTACTTTTGTACTTATTTCTGAATAATGGTACTTTAGGAGACTTAGTGTAAAATTCTTTAAAGCTTATGACTTGTACTTCGGGGTTTTGGGAAGATATATAATGTATAGAGATTATTTCAAAAAGCATTTAAAAGTTTCGATAGTATGATTTGTGTTTACTAAATGTTAGGCTTACCTAGTCTTTAAGAGTAGGTGTCATCACGATACCCAACAGAGGGAAATTGGGTTGTGACAACAACATACCCAACAAGTTAACAAACATATTCATACAATTTTCACACATTTTATTCATCTCTAATAAAAATAATAGTCACCCAACAAGAGCTACCATATCACAAACAACTTTTAAATATTCTTGTGGCTATTCTTTCTTTTAGTTTATAACGTCATCTGCACAGGCAACAAATAGGCATAATAACAACAACATCATCATAACAAAGTTATTTACTTTAATTTCAAGCCACGGGAATCCTTATACATAGTCTCAAAACAGTCCAACAAAAGGACAACAATAACAATCTCCATATCAAGTTTAACTCTAAGGCAACTAGTAGCATATCAATCACCTAGCTCATTTTAGGAACAATTCGGCAGCATGTCCCCTACTTCTCTTACTTTCCCTACTTCATAAAATCAATCATAATCGTTAATCATACATTTACAACATCACAACCACCTTCAATTGCCCAATAATACAATGCAAAAGTACTTCAACTGATTTATGAGTATCTTCCACAATTTTCTAATCTAAAGAACACTACCAAGACAAACAAGGTTAAGCACAAGCAGAAAGATGAAAATCTTACCTTACACAGTAGAATAATTTGCCTAGCAAAGCTTTTTTCAACCAAATAAACCCTTAATGCGACAACAACATAATAGAAGCACTTTATGCTACCTTTACGGGGTTCTTGATGTTAGATTTGGGTAGTTTACCTTATAATCAAACTTAAACCTTTGAGAGCTCTTAGAGAGACTTTGGAGAGATATGGGGTGTGCTCTGGTTGATAATGTGAGAGAGACAGGCTTCTCCCATTTTTATAACAAAAGGATAAGCTTATATTACCTAGGTGGGTCCCATAGGGGCTGCCCGCACAGTCTCGCAAAAAATGTGAATACGTCTCCACTCCAATATCATATCGACAAACGGTTTAATAAGTTGGAAACTAGACTCGTAAATCTTCAATAGGTGGATCACCCCGTAACTCCAAGTATACTAGAAGAAAATCTCAATAACATTCGATCCAGATTTCAGTATGATTATGAACGTATCTTGCGACAACATTTGTGGACTTTTGTTTTACAACTGATTTGACTTCAAAACTTAACATATGAATATTCTATGATTCAAGTACCTTAAAACACGATATCCTTAGAATATTAAGCACTCCTAGTTTTACCTTAAAAGTATGGGTTATAAAATCTTTGATTTGTGTAGCCTCAAACCCTCACGATACTTTTGTAACACGTGTGTTAACTCATCATTATCTTTGTAAAGGTCCTTAAGCTCTCAGACATATATTAATTCACTTAAGATGCGTTCCAACATGAATGTACGCAATGTAACACAGCTCAACTCCGTGAACCTCATCTCATACAGGTAACGAGCATGCCCTCCTACTACAAGTGCTCAAACTAGCTGCGCAACTCATCATACTTGGTAAGTGGAATGAACTTCTTTAAGAAGACAGTCGAAAATCGAGCCCATGTGAGAGGAAGTGACCCTGATGGTCAGCCCTTCTCATATGTTTGCCACCACTTCTTAGCTGGACATTTTAATTGAAATATGGCGAAATCAACTCCACCGGATTCCACAAGCCCCTAATTGCATAGAATCTTATGACACATGTCCTAGAAATCCTGAGCATCAGCTGTGGGATCACCCATGTAACATGGAGGATCTAACTTCTGGAATCAATCCATCCTCTTCTTCCCCTCCACGGTCATAGCAAGTCTAATTTCAGGCCTGACCATAGCAACATGTTAAACTTTCCCAATTGGCGGGACAACCAAAAACTCCTGCATTTTGAAACATATTAACAGCCTACTTTGGAGTGTGAATAGTTGGGGTCTGTGCTCCCCCTCCAGTCTGAGAAGTAGATTGAATTATAGGTAGTATACTGGCCTATACCGAGTTATCAAAGTAACTCAAGATTCAGATCGTAGTGTCCTGAAACACTCGGGTAGTAATAAAACCCTCAAGAACCTACGTCGGATCCGATGAAACATCATGAGCTAGAACCTGATATTCAAATAGAGCTATAGATGGCTCCTCAGAAGCTGATATAGAACGTGCACGAGGAACTACTGGTTCTCAACCTCTCATAGGTGTGGTCGTACACACTCTTCCCTGAACTCTATTCTTTCCCCAGCCTATGCCTCTCTCGACTCTAGCCTGGGGTACTGGCGCCTGCTCATTTTTTCCTGCAGAACCTGTTCTCACCATCTATGAGAGAATAGAAGAGCAAACATTCAAACTTTATGATGAAATAAAGTCGCACATAGAGATAAGAAGAAAGTGAAGTTTCCTAACTGTCTCATAGCCTCTCGAAGATAAGTAAAGATGTCTATGTACCGATCCGCAAGACTCTACTAGACATGCTCATGATCCATAAAACCTACGAACTTATAGCTCTAATACCAACTTTATAACGACCCAAACTCTCACTAAAGGTCTTGATGGAATCTAACCTCAAAGGGTAGGTAAGCCAGAGATTCAAACCAACAAAACAAGATATAATATAATTAAAATAGCATAAATAATGGAATAGATTTCAAAAATAGATATCATAAGATACTACAACTGTTAATCCCCAAAACCTAGTAGTGCGGAGTCATGAGCTCTAAAACGGAGTACAAGAAAAATCTCTAAGTAATACAATACTGTCTAAATGTATAGAAAACAACATGATAGATAAGGAAAGGGAACTCCAAAGGCCTGCTAGCGATCATGTAGCACTACCTTGAATACTCTCTACCAGCTACTTAGCTCGCTTGTGCGATCGGCTACCGCCAACACTCGAATCTGCAAAATTATATAGAAGAATACTATGAGTACGTGATAACATGTACTCAGTAAGTATCAGGACTAACCTCGGTGAAGTAGTGACGAGTTCCAAGCCATATGATACATACTAATCAAATAAAAATGCGTAGTTTTTAATAATATGCTAAACGAATATAACAAAAAATGCATTGTCATCAAATATCAAATCAGAAAATACCAACTCAATATGTATGTTTCAATCTTGACTAACAAGTCATCAAGATAAAACAAAGACGTAGAGTAGCATGTTAGAATTCAGCACAGAAGCATATAGGATGTATAACAAGGCATAAGGGATTCACTTGCATGGTCAAAATTTCCACCTTTATGCTCAAAATTCACCATCAACGGATTCTATACCAGAATCAACCGACATCCATTATTTTATCACAATCCGCATGTATATCATCAAGAGAGAAGCATAAGAGGGTGACCCTAGGGGGATGGATCCAGATCCACGCGCTGCACAACATAATACTTGTGCAAACAGTAACAATATCTTCATAACTGCATAGTAGAGACCTCGTGCCACAATATCAACAATGCCATAATAACTGTACGGAAGAGACCTCATGTAATTTCTTAATCAATCCACTCAATATTTCCAATTGTTCCATAATCATAACAACCCGAAATAACATTCATCATCAAAGAGACATATACTCACAATTGATCAATAAGGTATACACAGACATAATAATATTAAAGTGTGGATGTGTGCTCAAGATGTGAAGTATGACTATGGCTAAATCATTTATAGCAATAATTCCACAAATAGAATATCTTGGAAAATTAAGAGATAATAATCATAAACATGATCTCTAGCATGAAAGGATAAGCTCATGTAGTCATATAGATGATAAAGCATGAATCATGGAAAGCACACAATAAAAATAAGGTATAATAGAAGCTTAAAGTCCAATCCGGTCATAAATCATACATAGACCTCGCATATACATCGCTTTCCACACATTCGAGTTTGACAAGTTAGGTCAAATACTAAAGGTTATTCCCTTATAACAAGATTATGCAAGATACTTACCTTAACGAGCCCAAATCAATCTTCCAAAATCTCCTTACCTTTAGTAATCACCTCCAACCGGCTCAAGTCTATCCAAATAAAACTCAATAGCATAAAACAAAGCTATATGAATCAATTCCAAACAAAAAAGCTTCAATCTTTAATCAATTCCCAAAAAGTCAACAAAGTCAACCCGGGCCTACATGGTCAAAACTTGAGTCAAAGGGTAGATCCCGGCTATCCATAATACCACGAGTCCAAATATATGTTTGGTTTTCAATCCAAGTCCAAATCATAGCCAAAAATCTCAATTTTCACTCTCCTATGTTGTAGGAAACCCCCCTAAATTTACCTCAAAATTCCATATTTTAGGCATTAATAATCCATATAGTTCTTGAAATAATACCATAAATGAGTAGAAATTACTTATCCCAAAGTGTTACATGAAACTCTCCTGACAAAATGACCTCTCCCCAACTCTAGGGTTCAAAATATGAGAGAATGGGCTAGAATCCTGAAATTTCAACATAAAATAGCCCGCCCAAGGATATTCTTCAAGAATGAGTCCCATGCCTCGTATTCATGAAGCATAAAAATTCTTTTTCCAACATTCATTTTCGCGAACACGGTCTAACCTCCACGAACCTGATGCCTAAAATTTCCAGCCTTTCGCGAATGTGACCAAGCCTTTCCAAATGTGAAGGAAAAAAACTCCTAACTCCCATCACGCTTCATGAATGCAGACCTCTTAATGCGAACACAAAGCACAATTCCACATCCGATAACAATGTATACGTTCAGAGTAAAATCATATCAGACGAACAAAAAACATTCATCATTTACATATGGTCCAATACTGACCATATTGAAATTGAAAACCCTTCTAAGAGGCTCATATTCATTTTATTCGAAAAAAGATTTTAGAAATAAGTCCATTAAAGTGACTTATCAAGGATGTACAGATAATTTACCCCATATTACTTATTTAAATTATTGACTATCATCTTATTTTTATTGTCCGCATATGTTATCCTACTTTATTTAGCATACTATTGTATGCATTCCTCCGGATCTGATATCCTTTTATGCCTTAGTGAAGATGAGATATCATTTCCATATGCATCAAATACATTATGGTTTTTTAATTAATTTTATGCCAAAAAATAAGGACATTACTAATAAGTATTGAGCATTCAATACTCCGGTGAAAGAGAAAAGCTAAAATAAAATATTAGGCTGCATGTGTCTAGGTATACTTACACTAATGATCCCCCCAAAACCACCGGACATCATCGGAATACAACCTCAAAATCACCCCCAACAATCAACTACACCTACCTTTAAGGAGATGCTCATATCAAATGATCCTACAAGTTTTGCAACAACGTTGCAAAATTCAGATGATTATAATATTGATTACACCATGAAAATAAAGGGGGGCACCAACATATAGGAGGCTACAACACACAGATTGAGTAAGATCATACACAGACGAGGACAAAGCTAGAATATATGAACCTTGGAAGCATGCAGTCATAGTGAACCTGTTTGGAAAACGAATGATATATCAATACCTAAGAACCAAAATTCAAGACTTGTGAAAACCAATAGAGGAGATCAAGCTTATTGACTTAGGTGAAGATTACTTTATTATCAAATTCACCAAAAGAGAAAATATGGAATTAGCACTACAAATGGGTCCTTGGTTCATAAATGGACACTATCTATCAGTGACCAGATGGAAACCAAATTTTGTTGCAACAAAGGAAAAGATTAGCTTCTCAGCCATCTGGATAAGATTACCCCAATTGCCAACAGAGTTCTATGATAAAAACATCTTGGAAATGATTGGGAACTCTATTGGGAGATTACTTAAAATTGATGTGTGTACATCCACAACGATAAGAGGACGATATGCTCGTTTATGTGTAGATCTCCCACTCGATCAACCAGTGCAATCTAACATTCTAAACGGCTCACACAAGCAGTCCATCCACTATGAGGGAGAAAATCTTCTATGTATAAACTGTGGAATGCTAGGACATGTCTTAAACACATGTTTAAAAGCTCATCAATCACCAACAACACCTACATCTATGGGAGATAAGGAAGTCACACTCGATGGTGACAACAAGGAAGAAGGCTGGACAGTAGTCAAATTTAATCGGGGGAAACGGCATTATGGGAAAACAAATTCCCCAGATTCTTCACCAACAAAGGAACGTCAAGGAAGCCCAGGTAACACTGTACTTCGTCTTAATAGGAACATGGGGCAGCCTCAACACCAAGCTAAGCAACAATATAATGATCTCATTGATAACAATACACAAAAGCGCAATGATCACCAAACAACCAAGCCTAAAACTCACAATGAAAGTAATTCAACTATTCTCCTTCAAAACCACTACCACCCTGGAACAGGAGTAAATGGTTTTAGAAAATTTAAAAAAAAATTGTTAAAAAAATCAAAATACTCACTGCCATGCACAGTCACACGTGGAATTAATAAATAGAGAGAGTAAAGCTACACAAATGTCGTGTCCAACCAAAAAAAGCCCTGAAACAAGTGACATGCAAATTGAAACGTTAAATACAAGCACTAATCCAAATCTAAACACTAATCCTACATGGTATGATACTCTCACCCCAAACAAGACCATGAACATGTAATAAAAGATTTACTAAATCTTAATAGCCCACAGGAACAAATTAATGCAACTCATCCCTCAAAGCATGCAAGCCAATTGTAAAAAACTCATACAACCACACGCATATGGCAAACAGAAACACACACAGAAATAAACCTACAAAATCTGAAATCGAACCTATAAGAATCCTAACTGACCACTCCCAACACATGCAACTAGCTCTTCCAATCATTACCTCTACACAAAATCAATTGCTTTCTTCGGAAGAACAATGTCTTACAAATACTCCATCTCCAATAAATAACACCAAACCTAGGAACTATGCCACAAATTCCTTACTCACTGAGGAGAAGGCACAGACTCCTCCAACTCCTTCGACAACCACGAGTAAACCATATGGAAGACCAACAAGCTCCCCCTCCACCACTACTACCCCAAATAGTCTTTGTACAACCACCACAACCTCAGGACTACCAACTACTCTCGTGGATGAAGATGGGACTCATGGGTCATGCCATCTCATTCAACATCCAACTGAATGGTCAAGACATAATAGTGATCTTGCAAAACACCCAATATCTGGCTCAACTAGTCACAGAGGGGATGAGAGTAGCTATGAGCAACTACTGGAATCAAACATGGTTGAACAATGTTCTTCAACCTCTATCCCCATCCCTGAATCAAAACTTTGTCAACACAATGAGGGAGGAGTGGAATATGCCCCCGTACTTCAATCCAATACAACCATAGAGTGTAGTCCCAAATCTTCCTTTCTATCCCCCAGACATCTTGATAGTGATGAATCCAATATTCCTTCCATGGGATAACAGATAACAAGCCCAAGAACAAGGGCTGAATCAGGAAGCTCCCATGAACCACCATCCCCACCCCATGCCATGCATGAGCAGGTAGCACCATCATCCCCACCACAAGCCATGCAGGAGCAGGCAGCACCCCAGGCCATGCAGGATCCACCTTCAGAGGATGTAGAAATGGCAGAAGAGGCGGAAGGGATGTTCAACCTAAACTCAGAGCAAGTGCTAAACTTCTCAAACCTAAACGAGGTAAAGGTTTATCTCTTTACGGAGAGGAAGGAGAAGAGGTACGTACTTAATTTCCACCTAGCACTTTACAAATGCTGGATGGACATTAGGCCTCCATAGGACCGAACAGTTTGCAACAGGGCAATGATATTTGTACCCTCATTGAGGAGGAATCCGTTATTCTTAGGAGGAGTGAGGGGAAATGGAGAGCCTCACAACCCAACCATCAATCAAGCAATGAATAGATCTACTAACATGATAATCTAGAACATAAGGGGGGCCATAATGATAATTTCAGGAGAAACTTTAGAGAGATGATAGATACACATAGGCCATGCATTGTCACACTACTTGAGACTAGGATGGTGGATCATGAACAATGGTTGGATGACTTTGGTTTCTCGGAGCTCATTGAGGTGCCAGTAGAGGGTCAAGCTGGGGGCATTGTGTTGATGTGGAAGCATGAGGTTGCTATAGTTCATAACTTCCTACGTTGGAACAATGAAATTCTTGCAACTATTGAGGTAAGACCTATTAAAAAAACTTGGCTTTTTTCATCAATCTATGCTA
Source organism: Nicotiana undulata (assembly GCA_005239495.1). Classification (NCBI taxonomy): domain Eukaryota; kingdom Viridiplantae; phylum Streptophyta; class Magnoliopsida; order Solanales; family Solanaceae; genus Nicotiana; species Nicotiana undulata. Next base: position 3,918 of record ML270977.1, on the reverse strand, counting down.
GCACTAATTATCAATGTAGAAACCATATGTGGCATAATTTAGAAAATATGGATAGCACCTATCATGGTCCATGGTTATTAGGGGGGACTTCAATAATATTATAGGGCAACAAGAAAAGTTTGGAGAGAGACAGGTTAATAATACTCGGACAGAATTCCTACAAAGAAAACTAGAAAACTGTCAACTAATAGATCTTGGGTTTAAAGGATGTAAATATACTTGGTCAAATAATAGACATAAAAATAGGGGCCTTATAATGGAAAGGTTAGATAAGGCATTGGGAAATGATAAATGGTGTGACATCTTTCCTAATTTGTAACGACCTGGCTAGTCGTTTTGCGTTATCGGGCCCCTTTCCCCTAAATGAAACTTCCCATAGAGGCTTATTGTGATTTATGACTTGCGGGGACGGGTGGTTCGGGATTCAGAAGTGTTTTGAGTGGTATAGGAATACTTAGTTCCTTAAGGTTGGCCCTTTTTGGCAAAGTTTGACTTCGGTCAACATTTTCAGTAAACTAGCTCGGAATTGAGTTTCGACAGTTTCGATAGCTTTGTATGATGATTTCAGACTTGGGCGTATGTTCGGAATGGGTTTTGGATTACCCGGGAGCGTTTCAGCGCCCAATATCGAAATATGAATTTCCTTAAGTTTGTAATTTGGTTTGGAATGTGTTTTTGTGTTATCGAGGTCCGAACAGAATTTCGAGATCGAGAATAGTTCTGTTATGTCATTTATGACTTGCATGCAAAATTTAGTGTCATTCTGAGTAGTATAGGTCGGTTCGGCGCATTGTTATGAAATTCAAGAACTTGAAGTTCTCAAGTTTTGATTCTAGGGGTTTTGAGGTTTGATTTTGAGTTTTAGCATTGTTTTGAGTGTTACGAAGGCTCGAGCGAGTCCGTATTATGATTTGGGACTTGTTGGTATATTTGGACGGGGGATCGGGTGGGCCCAGGTGCCTCTCGGACACCAAACGAGGCTAAAAACCAGTTGAAAACGCTGCTGGTGCACCTGTTCTGGTGTGACCGCAGGTGCGGGACCGCTCCTGCGGTCCCAGCCTCACATGTGCGACCCCCAGCGGGCAGCCCATTTCTCGCAGGTGCGGACATAGTTTCACATGAGCGGAGCCGCAGATGCGGTCTCCTCTCCGCAGGTGCGGGCCCAGGCCTCCTTGTCCATTTCTGCAGGTGCGAGCCTTTGCTCGCAGGTGCGAGACCGCAGGTGCGGTCCTTTAGCCACATGTGCGGAACCACTGTTAGGAAGTGCGTTTCTTTAAAACACGGGATTCTTCATTGTTTCCTCATTCTTTCCTACATTAAAAGACTTTGAGAGCTTGGAAAAAGGATTTCACGACCCAACCACTGAGAGGTAAGTAAATTCTACCCCAAAGTCAGTTTAGTTCGTGAATTCTTAGCTAAATTAACCTTCTAAATTAGTGAAAATTAAGAATTGGGTAGTAACCTAGGGCTTTCGAGAAAATTAGGGGATTACCCGACAATAAGTTATGAAATCAAGTAAAAGTCATGTATTGACAATCATTAGGTTATGGGTGAGTGTTTCCTTCATGAATTTTCAGAATCCGAGCGTGCAGGCCCGGGGGTGAATTTTGGAATTTCTTCAGGAATGATGAAATTACTAATTAAATAGGAGAATTTCCATACTTTGAGCATAAATTGATGTACTTGTATAACATTTGGCTAGTTTCGAGTCCTCGGGTGTAGAGTTCAGAGTTTCGGGCGCATTCATGACCCAGAAAGTAGGCTCGGCACGAGGTGAGTCTCCTTTCTAACCTTGTAAGAGGAAATTGTCCCCATAGGTAATTATACATGATTTAAATGTCCTTATTTGTGGGGGCTACGCACGCACGAAGTGACGAAAGTCCGTGTGTAGCTACTATTATGCCATGTCGGGTAGTTTTAGGACTCACGAGCATGCTTTTATGTGCCTTACATGTTCCCCTAAGTGTATTTTGAGTTGCTTATTGCCCTTGAATTAGCATGAGAATATTAAAAAGTTACGTTCAAAATTTCAGATGCTTAAGTTCTTGTTTGCAAGTATAATCTCTATTGAATTCCTTGATTTTCCTGATAATTCTATGTAGGTATACGAGCACCCGCATTGCATGTATGATTTGCAAGCGGGGTAGCCTTATTATTATTCAACAGCATTGCATGTTTGATTTGCGAGCGGGGTAATATATGCATCTATGGTTCGAGCCGTTCGACCCTCGGCATGGCACATTTATTTTTGCGACGCTTTGGCCGTACGCTTCGGCATACTATGTGCTGTATATTTTGACTGAGAGTCTTGTTGTTATTATATAAACTGCTTCATGTGAAAAGTGTAACGATCCGACTGGTCGTTTTGCGTATTCGGACCCCGTTCCCTTAAATAAGACTTCTCGTAGCGGCTTATCGTGATTTGTGACTAGCGGGGACAGGTGGTTTGAGATTTGGAAGTGTTTTGAATAGCATAGGAACACTTGTTTCCTTAAGGTTGGCCTTTACGACCAAGTTTGACTTCGGTCAACATTTTGAGTAAACGACCTCGGAATCGAGTTTCGACAATTCCAGTAGTGTCATATGATGATTTTGGACTTGTACGTATGTCCGAAATGGGTTTTGGATGACCTTGGAGCGTTTCGACACCAGATAGCGAAATAAAGTTTCCTTAAGTTTGAAATTTGGTTTGGAACGTGGTTTTATGTTATCGAGGTCCGAACAAAATTCTGAGACCAGGAATAGTGCCGTTATGTCATTCATGACTTTCCTGCAAAATTTGGTGTCATTCCGAGTAGTATAGGTCGGTTCGGCGCATAGGAACCGAATTCAAGAACTTAGAAATTCTTAAGTTTTATCCTAGGGGTTTTGAGGGGTGATTTTGAGATTTAGCGTTGTTTCGGGTGTTCTGAAGGCTCGAGCGAGTCCGTATTATGATTTAGGACATGTTGGTATAATTGGACGGGGGCTTGGGTGGGCCCTGGTGCCTCCCGGACACCATACAAGGCCAAAAACCAGCTGAAAATGCAGCTGGTGCACCTGATCTGGTGTAACCGCAGGTGAAGTTGCCCAGCCGCAGGTGCGGGATCTCTCCTACGGTCCCAGCCACGCAGATGCGGGGATTCCACAGGTGCGAATTTAATTCCGCAGGTGCGGTCTCCAGCTCCGCATGTGCGGGCCTAGTCTTTCCCGTCCAACTCTGCAGGTGCGAGCCCCAGCTCGCAGGCCCAAGACCGCAGGTGCGGAACCCTTGTAGGCCAGGCAATGCACTTTCACTTAAACACGGGATTTCCTTCATTCTTTATATTTTACACCTCCATTGAATACTTGAGAGCTTGGGAAGAACTCTCCACAACCTAGCTACTAAGAGGTAAGTATATTCTACTAAAATGTTAGATTATTACACCAAAACATAGGTAGATTAACATCTAAATAGTGGAAATCATAGAGGATAGAGTGAAAACCTAGGGTTGATGAACTTTAGGGAATTTCACCACTTTTCTACCATGAAATCATATAAAAAGTACATATTAATTACCCTTAGGCCATATGTGAGTGTTATCTTCGAAAATTTCCGGAACCCGAGCATGTGGGACCGGGGGTGTATTTTGGGATTTCTTAAAGAATAGTGAATTTACTAAATAAGTAGGAGAATTTCCATACCTTGAACATGCATTGACATATTTATATATCATTTGACTAGTTTCGAGTCCTCGGGTGTAAAGTTTGGAGTTTCGGGCGCGTTCTTGGCCGGGAAGTTGATTCTACGCGAGGTGAGTCTCCTTTCGAACCTTGTAAGAGGGAATTGTCCCCATAGGTAAATATAAACGATTGAGTTGTCCTTATTTTCGGGGGCTACGTACGCGCAAAGTGACGAGATTCCGTGCGTAGCTACTACTCTGTTGTGTCGGGTAGAAT
>ML270975.1:0-14542 GCA_005239495.1 Nicotiana undulata | reverse complement strand
GGAGAGCGTGGCTCAGGCCGGTTTTCTTCCTACTGCACCAGCTGGTTCTCAGGCTGGGGGAGGAACCCAGACTCCTGTTATTCACACCCCAGAGCAGTTTGCCACTCAGTTTCAGGCTCCAGCACCCCACACAGCTGGAGTAGCTCAGCGCGGTATTGTGGCACCGGCAGTAGAGGGTGCAGCTATGTCAGTAGATGCTCTATGGAGACTGGATCCACCAAGTTATTCACTACTACATTTGTTGGTGCACCATCAGAGGATCCCCAGGATTATTTAGACAGCTGTTATGAGGTTCTTCGGAACATGGGCATTGTGGAGTCCAATGGAGTTGACTTTGTTACTTTTCGGTTGTCTGGCGCAGCCAAGACTTGGTGGAGAGACTATTGCCTGACTNATCAGGAGAGGGTTCGGAGATTTATTGAGGGTTTGGCCCAGCCTATCAGACTTCAGATGGCCAGGGAGACGGGTACTAATATCTCCTTTCAGGATGCAGCCGATGTGGCCAGACGCATTGAGATGGTATTATCCCAGGGTGGTGGTCATTTCGGCCGTTTCAATGGTGCCTCATCGGGAGGCAGAGATTCATTTGGTAGAGGTCATCCCCCTAGGCCTTATCAGTCAGCACTCCAGGCATCCTGCAGTGCATCATCAGCTCCCATCAGTGCACCGATTCAGAGTCTTCAGGGTAGTCATTCTGGTCGTCAGGGACAGTTCCAGGGTCAGTATTCTCAGTAGCCGAGGTCTTGCTACACTTGCGAGTTTATGGGGCATATTTCCAGGTTCTGCCCCCGAGATTTTGCTGGCTCTCAGTATCAGGGTTCCCGTGCCATGGTTCCCGCATCAGGTGCACCCTCGCCCCCTCAGCCAGCTAGGGGTGGTCGTGGTGCCAGAGGTGGAGGTCAGACTCATAGAGGTGGAGGGAAGTTCATGAGAGGTAGGAGTCAGCCCGTAGCAGGTAGACCCAGAGATGTTCAGGTTGGAGGGGATCTGCCCCGTTGCTATGCTATTCCGGCCAGGCCTGAGGCTGAGGCTTCTGACGCAGTTATCATAGGTACGATATCAGTTTGCAGTCGAGATGCTACAGTGTTATTCGATCCGGGTTCTACTTTCTCTTATGTGTCTTCATATTTTGCTCTGTATTTGAGCATGTCCCGTGATTCCCTGAGTGCTCCTGTATATGTGTCTACCCCGGTGGGTGATTATATCATGGTGCATCGAGTCTACCGTGCTTGCTTAGTAGTTATTGGTGGTATGGGGACTCAGATTGATCTTTTGCTTCTGGATATGGTGGACTTTGACGTCATATTGGGGATGGATTGGCTACCTCCCTATCATGATATTCTGGACTGTCATGCCAAGACAGTGACCTTGGCCTTGCCAGGTGTGCCTCGTTTGGTGTGGAGAGGGAGTCCTAGCCATTCTTCCGGCAGAGTTATTTCTTATATGAAGGCTCGACGTATGGTCGAGAAGGGTTGTTTGGCCTATTTGGCCTATGTTCCTGATTCTAGCGCTGAGGTTCCTCCTATGGAGTATGTGCCTGTGGTTCGTGAGTTCCCAGAGGTTTTCCCTGCGGACCTGCCGGGTATGCCACCCGACAAGGATATTGACTTTTGTATCGAGGTGGCTCAGGGCACTCAACCCATTTCTATTCTGCCATATCGTATGGCCCTGCCAGAGTTGACGGAATTGAAGGATCAATTGCATGACTTGTTGGATAAAGGCTTCATTAGGCCTAGTGGTTCTCCTTGGGGTGCCCCAGTGTTGTTTGTTAAGAAGAAATATGGCTCAATGAGGATGTGTATTGACTACCGACAGCTGAATAAGGTTACTATCAAGAACAAGTATCCTCTGCCGAGGATTGATGATATGTTTGACCAGCTTCAGGGTGCTACAGTGTTTTCCAAGATAGACTTGAGATCTGGCTACCATCAGCTGAGGATTAGGGCGTCTGATGTACCTAAGACGGCCTTTCGCACTCTTTATGCGCATTATGAGTTATTGGTGATGTCATTCGCGTTGACAAATGCCCTTGCTGCTTTTATGGAGTTGATGAACCGGGTGTTCAAGCCTTATTTGGACTAGTTCGTTATTGTTTTCATTGATGATATATTGATATACTCTCACAGCCGAGAGGAGCATGAGGAGCACCTTAGAGTCGTCCTCCAGACTCTGAGGGATAGTCAGTTGTATGCCAAATTTTCTAAGGGTGAATTCTGGTTGAGTTCGGTGGCATTTCTGGGCCATGTTGTGTCGGCAGAGGGTATTTAGGTGGATCCCAAGAGGATTTCGACAGTCAGATATTGTCCTAGGCCCACGTTAGCTACAGAGATTCGGAGTTTCTTGGGCTTAGCAGGTTATTATCGCCGATTTGTGGAGGGCTTTTCATTTATCGCAGCCCCGATGACAAGGTTGACCTAGAAGTTTGCCCTATTTAGGTGGTCAGATGAGTGTGAGCGAGCTTTCAGAAGCTCAAGACAGCCTTGACCACGACACAAGTGTTAGTTTTGCCCACAGGTTCAAGGTCGTACACCGTGTATTGTGATGCTTCACGGCTTGGGCTTGGTGTAGTGTTGATGCAGGACGACAAAGTCATAGCCTATGCTTCTCGTCAGTTGAAGGTTCATGAGAAGAACTATCCAGTTCATGATCTGGAGCTTGCAGCTATTGTTCATGCCTTGAAGATTTGGAGGCATTACTTGTATGGTGTGCCTTGTGAGGTGTTTACGGATCATAAGAGTTTACAATATCTATTCAGGCAAAAAGAGTTGAACATGAAGCAGAGAAGGTGGTTAGAGTTACTGAAGGATTATGATATTACTATTCTCTATCATCCAGGGAAGGACAATGTGGTGGCCGATGCTTTGAGCCGGAAGTCAGTTAGCATGGGTAGTCTTGCCTATTTATAAGTTGGAGAGCGACCTCTTGCTTTGGATATTCAGGCGTTAGCCAACCGATTTGTGAGGTTGGAGGTTTCTGAGGGTGGCAGTGTTTTGGCCCATACTGTCGCTCGTTCTTCATTGTATGATCGTATTCGTGCCAGGAAGTATGATGATTGTTGTTTATGTGCTCTTAGAGATACGGTTCGGCACAGACGTGCCAAGCAGGTCACAGTTGATGCCGAGGGAGTTTTGAGGATGCAGGGTCGTATTTTTGTACCCGATGTGGATGGCATTCGTGAGTTGATACTACAGAAGGCCCATAGTTCCCGGTATTCCGTTCATCCAGGCGTCGCAAAGATGTACCAGGACTTGCGGCAGCATTATTGGTGGCGTATGATGAGGAAGGATATTGTAGCTTATGTAGCTCGGTGCTTGAATTGTCAGCAGGTCAAGTATGAGCACCAGAGGCCCGGTGGTTTGATGCAGCAGATTTAGCTTCCCGAGTGGAAGTGGGAGCGTATCACGATGGATTTTGTAGTTGGGCTTCCACGGACTTAGAGGATGGTTGATGCATTGTGGGTTGTTGTGGATAGGCTGACCAAGTCAGCACACTTCATTCTGGTGTCGGTTTCGTATTCAGAAGAGAAGTTGGCAAAGATCTATATGAGGGAGATTGTCAGATTGCATGGTGTGCCCCTATCCATTATATCAGACCGAGGTATTCAGTTTACCTCCCATTTTTGGAAAGTATTTCAGCGAGAGTCGGGCACACAGATTGAGTTGAGCACAGCATTTCATCCTCAGACGGACGGACAATCCGAGCGTACTATTCAGATTTTGGAGGATATGTTGCGAGCGTGTGTCATCGACTTTGGTGGATCATGGGATCAGTTCTTTCCCTTAGCGGAGTTTGCCTACAACAACAGCTATCAGTCGAGCATCCAAATGGCTCCTTATGAGGCATTGTATGGTAGGCGATGTCGGTCTCCAGTCGGATGGTTTGAGCCGGGAGAGGCTAGGTTATTGGGTTCTGAGTTAGTCCAGGACGCCTTGGACAAGGTGAAGATTATTCAGGATAGACTTCGTACAACTCAGTCCAGGCAAAAGAGTTATGCAGATCGCAGAGTTCGAGATTTGGCTTTCATGATAGGAAATTAGGTGTTCCTTAGAGTGTCGCCTATGAAGGGCGTGATGAGGTTCGGGAAGAAGGGCAAGTTGAGCCCTAGGTACATTGGCCCGTTTGAGATTTTGGACAAGGTAGGAGAGGTGGCCTACAGACTTGCCTTGCCACCGCATTTGTCAGCCGTACATCTAGTGTTTCATGTATCTATGCTCAGGAGGTATATTGCAGATCCATCTCATGTTCTTGACTTCAGCAGCGTCCAGTTGGACAAGAGTCTGACTTATGAGGAGGAGCCGGTATCCATTTTAGCCAAGCAGGTTCGTCAGTTGAGATCAAAGAATTACCCTTCGGTCCGTGTTTAGAGGAGAGGTCAGCCTGCCGATGCAGCTACTTGGGAGTCTGAGTCCGATGTGAGGAGTCGTTATCCCCATCTTTTCTCAGACTCATGTACTTTTCTATGTACATTCGAGGACGAACGTTTGTTTTATAGGTGGATATTGTGATGACCCAAAAGGTCATCCTGTATATATTTGGCTAAATCTATGTTTCGAGGCCCCGGAAGCCTCTGTTAATATCACCTTGATATGTGTGCGCAGCCTGGGCGTGTTGCCGGGAAGCTTTTATGTGAAAACTTGATGAAAATGGAATTTTATAATAATTAATTGAATACGACTGACTTTGGCCAACATTATTGGTAAACGAACCCAGACCTGTGAATTGACGGTCCCGGAGAGTCCGTAGGAAAATATGGGTCTTGGGCGTATGCCCGAAATCGAATTCCGAGGTCCCAAGTCCGAGAAATGAAATTTTAAAGAAAATTATTTTCTGAAAATAATAAAGACTTTTAAAAATGAACTTTGACGAGAAATCTATGTTACCGGGCTCGTATTATGGTTCCGGATCCCGGAACAGGTTCAATATGCGTTATTTGAGTTATCTGTAAAAATTTGGTAAGGAACGGGCTTGATTTGACATGTTTCGGATCAGAAATGGGAAATTGAGAGTTAATGAAGTTTTGAGGATTTTCTAGAATTTTAAATTTGGTTTGGAATGTGATTTTATGTTATCGAGGTCCGAATGTGATTACAAGACCTGGAATAGTTCCGTATGGTCGTTTATAACTTGCCTGTGAAGTTTGATGTTATTCCGAATCGTACAGGCCGGTCCAGCGCATTTTATAGAAATCTAGAGTTTGAAAGTCTTATGTTATGAATTCAGGGGTTTTGGGATGTGATTTTGAGTTTTAGCGTTGTTTTGAGTGTTCCCTGGGCTCGAGCAAGTCCGTACTATGATTTAGGACTTGTTGGTATATTTGGACGGGGGATCGGGTGGGCCTAAGTGCCTCCCAGACCCCGCACGAGGCCAAAAACCAGCTAAAAACAGTGCTGGTGCAGCTGTTGCTGGTGCGACCGCAGGTGCGGGACCGCTCCTGCGGTCCCAGCCTCGCTGGTGCGCATCTTCCGCAGGTGCGGACCATTATCCGCAGGAGCAGGACCGCAGGTGCGGCCCCCAACTCCGCAGGTGCGAACCCAGCTCCCCCGACCCTTTTCCACAGGTGCGGCCATTTCTCCGCAGGTGCGGTCCCAGGGTCGCAGGTGCGGAAACCCCTGTAGGCAGCCTGTTTTTAAGTGTCAAAAACTCGGGTTTCCTTCATTTACACCCATTCCAACCTCCATTTAAGAATCCTAGGAGCTTGAGAAACCATTCCTCGACCCATTTCCAGTAGAGGTAAGTAATTTCACTCTATTTCACTAGTTTAATTCATGAATTGTCAAGGGGATTAACTACTAAATCTTAGAAAAATTCTAGGTTTTGAGGAGTAGATGGGATTTTTGGGAATTTGATGAACTATCAAAGTAATGCTATGAATTCAAGTAGATACTTCATATTAATGATCCTTAGGCTATGGGGGAGTGATTCCTCCGAGAATTTTCGGGATTCGAGCATGCAGGTCTGGGGTCGAATTTTAGTATTTTTGGAAGATAGTAGAAAATGTATAATTAGGCCTTGGAATTGGTTTATTGAGTAATTATTGATGTTAATAAATCCATTATGTCTAGATATTAACGATTCGGAGTTGGATTCGAGAGGAAAGGCTGTGATTTATGCTTGACTTGCATTTTGGAGCCGAGGTAAGTGTTTTGCCTAACCTTAGCTTGAGGTATTAGGTATAGAGCCTTATTTGCTATGTGTAATTCATGTCCAACGTATAGGCGGGGTGACGAGTGCCTATATGTTGCGGTCAAGCATGCCCGTGAGTCAATTGTGATGAATCATACCGTGTTCTTAATATTCTCTGTACTATGAGTAATTGGTGATTTAGAAGTGATACCTTGATGTTGTTCCATGACATGGGGAGTTATTGTGTTATTTGTTTCAGTTGAGGCTTTTATTGTTGATATTGTATTTCTAATGCGAGGTTGGTTATAGCTGAGTCCCTTGCCGGGGCGATAGAATTTTATCGAGTATTTCCGTACACTTGAGCCTTCTCATTGTTGATTTTCACATTATAATGCTGCTTTTATATTATTTATCGCACGAAGGGACATGTCGTGCTGATTGTTTGTTATTTGTCACACGAGGAGACATGTCGAGTAGACCATTTATTATTTATCGCACGAGGGGACATGCCGTGTTGATTGCTTATTATTTGTCACACGAGGGGACATGCCGTGTTGACCGTTTATTATTTATCGCATGAGGGGACATGTCGTGCTGATTGCTTATTATTTGTCACACGAGGGGACATGCCGTGTTGACCGTTTATTATTTATCGCATGAGGGGACATGTCGTGCTGATTGCTTATTATTTGTCACACGAGGGGACATGTCGTGTTGACTGTTTATTATTTATCGCACGAGGGGACATGCCGTGATGTTTGATTATTATTTATCACACGAGGGGACATGCCGTGTTGATTATTATTGTTAACGCACGAGGGGAGATGCCGTGCGGATGTGTTACTGTTTGATGCACGAGGGGACATTCCGTGCTGAGTGATTTGTGAGGTGGTACACGAGGGGACATGCTATGCCTTGTGTTATTCATTATCTGTTCTGAGGTGTTAAATTCCTGTTTTTACTGTTTCATTTCAGTTGTTACCTTGTTCCATTATGCTAGTATTTGCTGCCCCTTTTACCCCCAGCATGTTCTCCCCGTATCTGTTTTTACTTGCTTATTTCCGCCGATATATTTCTTGTTATTATATAGAATTGTGCAGTTACATATATTGTTGTCGGTCCTAGCCTCGTCACTACTTCGCCGATGTTAGGCTCAACACTTACTCAGTACATGGGGTCGGTTGTACTGATGATACACCTGCACTTCTTTATATTGTGCAGACTACGCAGCCGAACCTGGTGGTCACTGACGGTCGGAGCATTCCATCAGTTCATACAGGAGACATCGAGATAGACCCACAGACGGTCGTGGGCCTTGGCGTCACCTTCTACCCTTCACTTTCAGCTCTGTCTTATCTTATAGTTTCAAAGACAGTGATATGTACTTATTTTCAGACCCTTGTATTTAGTAATCTCTTAGACAGTTCGTGAGTATGTGACACCAGTTCGTGAGTATGTTGACCATCGATGCCTTATTTATCGTGTTCGTTTTAGTTGTTAATGAGTTTTATTTAGTTCAAACATTGGGTTGTCTAGCGGGTTCAACGTTAGACGCAGTCATGGCCCGAAGGTGGGATTTCAGGCCGTGACAATCATCCATTTTAGCTTTCCCTTTTCCTTTTGGTTTTCTTGGAGGAGGAGAAGGTGTAGGGCCCTTGGATCTAGTATGGTAAGCTCCAGTATGCGCGAACCAACCTTGGGGAATGGGAATAATCAAAAAGAAAGAAAAACAAAAGGTAGGCAAGTCAATAAGAATTCTGAAAAGAGTATTTGTAGTATTTAAACACATATTGCGGGAATGTTAATTCGCGTCCTAATTTGGGAGCCTCGTGTTGCCCGAGGTAGGCCTGGTAACAAATTGATTTGGAGAAATTAAGTGCCAATAATTGCCTCATTTCATTAATTTAAATATAGATGAATCTAAAACGATACTAAGATAAGTCACTAATGTCACTCAACCTTATTACATTTGATAAAGAAAATAAATCTACTCTACTTGGTCCCAGAAGGACCTTCCCCAGGCTTGATTTTCCTAACTCCATCGATAAGGTTCCCCAGTTCGCGCATGCCCAATAGCAGGTATACCCTTGCTAGATGCACTCCTTCACTTCCCTCAACATTCTGGCAGTCGGCGACTCTCTTATTTGTGTTCTCCTCTAGCTCCATAAAACCCTGCTCCAGATACTCCAGCCTTTCATTAGATTTGATAGCAAATTCCCTCCACTCATTGATCAGTTTCATATCTATCTTGTGTATCTCCAGATGCTCGGCCTCGGATTCATGAATCCTTTTGCGTAGTTTGTTGTATTTCACTTGGGCCTCAGCAGCTTCGTCTATGACCCTATTACCTCGACCGATTCCCGTTCAACTATCTGTGTTATGCTGTCTTCCAACCATGATAGATAAAAGCATACATGGCCTGCGTGATACCTATCTAGCTCAATGGTGTCCTTTTAGACAATAATCTTTGAGTTCCATATATGCTGAGATTCACACTTGTGTGGGATGTCGTCATCCTGAAAATTCGCCCGGTAATGACTCATTTTAGCAACCCGCGGTATGATCTGCTTCCTGCCTTCCTGTCTCATAACCGTGATGGGAACATAAGGGTATATGCCTCTTAACCCGATTAGCACCAAGTGCGGAGCTTCCCTAGATCTGATGTGAACTCGTCAGTGGGGAACCATTCGAACATCCATTGGACCTGATCCTTAGTCAAATTATCGAAAAATTGCACCCATTCTGTAGTACTTTCTGGTTGAGCAAATCTATCCGGGATATAGGTCATTCTCTTAGCGTGATGGAAGGCTATATGATCATTCCACGACCTTCGTGGAAACTCATGATGGTATTGACCTCTCTGGAGATGCTCCAATAACCAAATCTGTAGTAGCAGATTACAACCCTCAAAGTGCTTGAACCCCTTCTGGCAGCGATCCAAAGCCCGATATATGTTAGCTATGATCATAGGGACAATGGTATATGTTTGCCCCTCTATTCCTTCTATTAAGGTTTTGGCCACCATGGCAGTCTGGTGTGAATTATGTCCCCTTGCGTTGGAAACACTATCATACCGAGGAAGCAGACGATGAACACAAAAACCCTTCGGTGAATATTACCCAAGGAAGTGATAGAGAATTCATCATGGAAGATACGGTAGGACTTGCTATGACCATATCGTTCGTAGAAGTAGTCAAAGGGTATGTAGGACTTCTTCAAGCATTCCAAATCTTCATTCTTTTTCAAACCCATCATTTTCAGAAATCTCCAAGCGGTACGGTTTTTTGACAACAATAAACCGAGACTGTCCCAAGATAGCCCAGCGAATCCCCCTATTTCTTTCAAGAGAAGGGTTATTTCTATGTTTCCAAAGCGAAACACGGATCTTTCACTGTCCCGGAACATTGTGGCAGCTTTAATCAACATATTATTTGGTTGAATGTCTAATAGAGAAGGAAAATTTCCCAGGACCCTCTTCACTTGTTTTTTGTCACTTGAGGAAAGATCTTCCCACTAATCTAGCAACAGTGGTGGTATGCTACGGACCATGTCGAACCTGGGGACTTCGTGCCTCATTTTCTGCAAAGTGAATAATGTCAGGCCCTTTTCCCCCTCTAGATTCGACTATTTTTACATCAGTGATTAGCATATCTGCACTTATTTCTCTAAATTAATTCATAAATCGTGGTTGCATCCGTTGGGATCATGGAAACCCCAGTGGACTTTTGGACAAGGCTTTTCTTAAAAGGTTATTATGTGGACAACATATTACCTCGGCTAGGTTGACCATGATGCATGTACAATTAATTAGAGTAAGGTTTCTATAGCGGTCTAGACTGGTACTCTCAAGCAGACAACTTGAGGGGGAAAAGCACAGAATTGTCGACTGCACTGCTGATCGACTAGTTTTACCGCAAATACGCCTTTCCAAATTTAAAGGGTGATATATAGGAAGAGCGTAAACACTCATCAAGCGTTTCTATAGGATTGATTACGCACGAGTGGAATATAATGTTGAGCATGATTTATGCAACAGTAAATAGCACGTTGTCACCTATTTGCACATATAAAAAAATGATAAATGCGGTATTTAAATATTGAAAGGCGTTTAAGAAAAAAATAAGGAGACAAGTTAGTTTCTGCAGTGAAGGAAATCATAAAAGCTTGAAAATAGGCAGTTAAATTCACGTAAAGGGAAAGGGAATGGGTGCGCATGTATTAACAGAATTGAAGCATACTAAAGACTAATTCACAAAAAACCAAGTTTGTTATGGTAAGAGCCTAAGGGTACTCCCCAGCAGAGTCTCCATGTTGTCGTTCCCCCTTTTTCCTCGCGGAATCGGGTTTCGATATTTTTTAGGACAACTCCCTTCCTTTTGGGATGGGATATGAGGTTTGAAGAGTCGCCACCTAACGGATTATGGTGCGTAAGGCACCTAAAGCAAATAACTCATAAAACTAGTTTGCATTACCAGAGATCGGGTAAGGGCTCGAAATTACCTTAAGGGGAAGGTGTTAGGCACCCCTCGAGGTCCTTAACGGTGGGTCCCGACCGAACTTAATTAAGCGAATTAGTCTTTAAATGAAAAATAAAGCGATTTAGACAACTATTATTTTAAAGCATGAATTAAAGGGGTCCTAAGTTTCTTAGCCTATAGGATCATTTCCATGCAATACTTGGTAACTTTCCCCAAGTTGGGGTGCTACACATAGTATTACCGCACATGTCATCATCTCCTTTACTACCCAATTACTATCTTTCAGTTATTACCTAAGCGTTCTAATAGCTTCTAACTCGTACCTTATGCGTGCATTACCTGTCCCTTACCTATGTCCTGGAGGCGTTTAGGGCCCCTATTAAAGGTAGTTCTAGACTTACCTATGTTGCTTAAAATGAGAAAGCTAAGCGACAAATCAAAATTTAGATAGGATTGTCACATAAGGAGCAAATAAGTGCTCATGTTAACCTCCACAAGTAAACATCAAATGCACGCAATTCAAACAGTCAACTTTAATGATTTAGGATCCTATAGGCACGATATCTAGATGAGCATAAACAGAACATAACATAACAACTTTATTAAAGCGAGAAACGGCACCTATCAGTTTGCCTACTGATTTTTGTTAAAACTCTGAATCTGGGCATATTTCAAGCAGCAAGAAATCATAGTTTTTAGACCCAGCATTCTTAATTGCCCTATAGGCTTGCCTAAGTGATAACCAAGGCAGAATCCTATAGGCATGGTATCTAGAACTGTTAATTACAGACCATAGTTTATAAACGAATTACTGATTTTAACAAACAAGTGTTTATCTTTTTAGATCCTATGGGCATGCTTTCTAATTTACAGAATTAGTTAACTCGTATAGTCATGATTTCTAGGTGTTATAACTGATTCATTTATTTCCTATAGACATGCTTTCTAAATTACAGAATTAGTTAACTCCTATAGGCATGGTTTCTAGGTATTGGAACTGATTTATTTATTTCCCATAGACATGCTTTCTAAATTACAGAATTAGTTAACTCCTATAGGCATGGTTTCTAGGTGTTGGAACTGATTTATTTATTTTCTATAGACATGGAATCTATGCGGGCAGAAACGTTAACAAATTGCCAGGCAAGTTCAATAATTTACACAAAGAAGATCCTATATACATGATCTCTAATGCATGTTGAGATTGAGGATATGCGTAAAACATGCAGAATTGACAGAACAACCTATAGGCAGGATTTCTAGTATGCCAAAAGTACAAGAATTTGGAATCACAAACAGTCAAAAGGAAATCCTTAGACAGGATCACTAGTAGTATGCACATTGGAATCATCACAATGGACCTATAGGTAGGATTTCTACCCGAGTTTGAACAAAGATATATAGAACCCCCCCCCCCAGCTTTTACTAATAACCCCATATTTTTTCATTACAAATATTATTACAGCCCAATATGAATGAATTACATAGTAATGTCCACTATACTATAGGGAGCCTTAGCAGGCCCAACATTAACCTGGAAACCAGGCCTTCAAGAAAATCAGAAGTATACGGGCAGTCAATCCATGATACACAAAATGGGAATCTGGTATGTCAAAGTTCTCAAGGGTCTCAGGGACTCCGCGCAATGCCCACACCAGAACCTTTCTCAAAGAAACAGTTTGTAAAAGATTGGAAGACCATCCCCAATGCGTCAGAGTTCGGAGGAGTCTCAAGGACCCTAGGCAGTGCTCATATTGGGGGTGGTAGGAACCTAGATAACTAAAAATAGAAGTTTGAAAATAGTATATAAGGGGGTAGGGGACATTTTAGAAAACAGTTTTTGTTTAGGAGCAAACAGAAACAGAACTCCACCTAGACAAGCAGAATCTAAACAGATTGGTACTAGTTCGAACATAACTATTGTACCAGTAATTAAAGCAATCACAAAAAGAGCAGGGACACTTGGGTTACAGTCAAAACTTTCCACACATGCTTGCAATATCTAAAAATGTTCAGAATAGGGAACATATAGATGAATCAAACAAAGTTTCAAATTACAGAAGATTACTTTGTTCATTAATTACCACTAGGTGAGACCATATAGGTATGTATTAGACAGAAACATGCTGAATTTTGAAATAACTAACCAAACAAACACGTAGTGCAAGAATTAAACCACACCAGTCTAGAAGGAAGTAAACAGAAACCATGGATCAAACAGAAACATGCTAAGGTAAACTAACCACACAAACACATAGACATGGTAGGTTAACAAGAATTAAGGCATGCTAGTTGAGAGAGAAATAAATAGGAACTATATGGCAAACAGAAGCATATCGAGGTTTGAAGTAAACTAATCATATAGTCACATGGAACAGAACAAGATAATAAGAACTAAGGCATCGCAGTTGAGAAAGAGATGGGCAAGAATCAGGTATAATGCACAAACATGTTGAGGTCTATAATAAACTGACTACATAAACATATAGAATAGAACAAGATAACAAGAATTAAGGCATACTAGTTAGAGGGAAAGTAGATAGGAAGGTGAAGGTAATTGGAATCCATGAGTCTAGCCTTGGTTTTCATCCGACTAGACAATGTAGCAAATCAGAGTGATAGAAAGAAATAAATTTGTGTGTGTGTAAGTGTAGGTTTGTAAGCGTGAGGTTGGTGTCTCAATTTGTCTTTGAAAATCATAACAATGAAAGGTTTTATAGCATATGGTACAGTAAACCAAATAAGGTAGGAAAATCGAGGGCACACAAATAAGGTATGCAAAATCAATTAATCAATCAATTAGGGTTACATACCAATCAATTAATAGAACATAATCCCGGAAATATCACCTAAATTAAGAAGAATCCATTAGCATCCAAGATTGAGGTTTAATAAGGTAAGCAATAAGTCCAGAAATCACTCATAGGTCGGTCATAATAATCAAAATCAAGAAATCAGGCCAATAACATAATTAGGGAAAGTAATACCAATTAAGAATCACATATAAGGAAAGAATAAGTAAAAATCTTTCAAAAAGAAATCGGTTTTAAAAGGAAACATAACTTCAAACCCTAATTAGGTAAATAAATCAATTAACAACTTTAATTGACAGAGACAAAGTGAACGGGCGAGAACATTGAAATAAATAGCCAAGCAATTGAAAACCCTAAGCATATCGAAACACGAAGATGAAACCCAAGCAAAGAAATCATTCTTACCAGTAAAGAAAAAGGCTAGAGCTGCTTTAAAACATTTTGCAGAAACCCTTATCAGGAATCAAAACCCTAGCTTTAGGGAAAAGTGAAATCATTTAATAATAGTAGTAAAAACAAAAGAATCTTAAAGGGAAAAAACTACACAAACTCAAAACACTTCAGATCTAAAGAGATCTGAACTGATTTGGCTAGAAATAGTTAGGTTTGTACAAAATAAACAGAGGTAGAAAAATCGAGTTTTAAACCAGAGATTTGAAGCCATGAAAACACAAAAAATGATAATACTCATAGACATGGGGTGAATATAGACTGATTCATTGAGACCATGAGGGGTTTGAACCAAATCTGGCTGATCTATGCCTTTCCTTGCATAAGGCTAATCTCTACCTTCATCTGCATGAAACTAAGCTTTGTCCCGCATTTTGCACAAGGTTAAACTCTACCTCCACTCTACATAAGGCTATTTTCTGCCTACCTCTACATAAGGCTAATCTCTGCCTTCATTTGCATAAGGCTAATCTCTGTCTTTGTTTACATGGGACTAAGATATGTCTCCATCTGACATGAGGTTAAGCTCTACCTCCGCATGTGCACAAGGCTAATCAGTGCCTTCCCTCTGCATAAGTATAATCTCTGCCTTCCCTTGCATAAGGCTAATCTCTTCCTTCCTCTGCATAAGGCTAATCTCTGCCTTCCTCTGCATAAGGCTAATCTCTGCCTTCCTCT
>ML270973.1:41038-65621 GCA_005239495.1 Nicotiana undulata | reverse complement strand
TAATACGATTTCAGAAAAATTAAAATGCACATAATGCAAAAGATAAATAACAATACATGTAATTGTGGTTCTATACGTTATTACACAAAAGCCTATTCTCTTTCTTCTTTCCCTAAATGCGTAAAAAATGTGTAATTAGCAATAGACTAAAAAATATTAAAAAGAAAAAAACAAAAAGAAAAAAAAATAACAATTGGGACCGTGCATCGCACGGGTATATCATCTATTATATTAAAATATAACAAGAATTCAACCTCCAAAAAGTTCCATCAAATTGTTGATCAGTGAGTTTAGCTACTCATAATTGTATAAACAATCATAATCATATTCAAAAGCATTAAACTACAAATTAAATAAGAACGGAAAGAAAAACTCTTATGATTCGTGCTCTAGAGTGTTCCGTAGTCTTTTGCCTCTTCAATAATGTCTCACCCCTTTTCACAATACACCTGAGGCTTAAATACTTAATCTAACAGAGAAGTCTAATAATGTCACCTATCCTTTGTGAAATCATGTGCCCTCACAATTAAACAAGAGTAAGTAGTTCACACATCCAAATCACATGATCTAATATATTTTAAGGATTCACACATATGAAGAAAATCACTCACTCTCTCAAAGAAGTCACATGCACTCAAAAGATACCATAGGATTGCCCATTATGTAAACCTCGACTAATGTTGGCCCGATCAGTCCAAAATTAACTAGGACTTTATTATGGTTGTAAGTGGAATAAGGGACATGTAAGATATATTTAGGACATAGTGTCTAACCTCCTAAGCACTTTAACACATCATGCATTCACCTTTAAGCGCAAAATTTGTTCAATCCACTTCAATCATCACAAGATAGCCCACTCCAAAATATTTTTCCTTCTTCTTTTCGCACTACTTCACATCACATCCACTAGAAAAAATAAGAAACCTTTATATATATATATATATATATTTTTTTTTTTTTCTTCTCTTTTTTTTCTTTTCATTTTGTATTTTTGCCTTTCCGCTAGTTGAATTTTATTTAAAATACAAGTGCACATTTCTTCCTTCTATTGGTTCCACTCAAAAGTTACCCAAAGTTTTCTCATTATTTCTTTCTGGCGCTTTCTTTACAGTTCAAGTGCTTTAAGTGGTATAAGGATCAAAATAAATCAATTAAGAACAAAATGGGATAGACTTGTAATTCTGGTGCAAAAAAAAGGTTTATAGGCTCAAAAGGGTATATGGGGGTGATTTTATTTGTGATAAGCAATATAACTCAAAAGATCAAAGAAAGCCTAACATCACTTTTCAAAACGAGCAACACCTAAGATTTCGCTTCAATTCATATTCCGGAAAAGTTCTAGACTCAAATGCAATAACATGGACTATACAAAGAACTCACTTCACACATGGAACATGACTCACTAAGGACAGTCTCATTCCTCTCTCAATCAAACAAGTATTCACAAAGCCAAGAGATATATTAAGCATGAAGCACAAAGTGAACATAAGTCATGTAACCGACACATAAG
This sequence comes from Nicotiana undulata, assembly GCA_005239495.1. NCBI lineage: Eukaryota > Viridiplantae > Streptophyta > Magnoliopsida > Solanales > Solanaceae > Nicotiana > Nicotiana undulata. Next base: position 64,111 of record ML270973.1, on the reverse strand, counting down.
AGTCATACCACATGCTATTCATTTTTTATCAAGGCGTCATCGTATATTTAAAGTTAAGGGAGGTGAAACATATGCCAGAACCTAAGTATGCAACCATCAAACAAGTCAAAAGGTGCGAATCACATCATTTCTTCTCCTTTATTTTCTAAGTACTACTCTACTCTAAGAAAAAATATACTATTAACCGGTTCGAGTTACATCCCATGGAAAAGAACTAGTACCAAAAGAAAAATCACAGGGAATTATTACTACCTAAAGAAAATAAAAAGACATATTTTAGTATTTTTTCTATTTTCTATTTTTTTTGTTTGTATTTTTTGTATAGACTTTAATCCCTCAAGAAAACTGTCTAAAAGTTCCATCGTCGGAAAAATTCCAAATCTTTTTTTCTAAAAACATTTATCAACTAAACTAACACAACTAAAATAGCATAGAATGTCACCCAGAAAATCTCCTCACCCCACATTTAAAATTGTACATTGTCCCCAATGCACAACATAAATAATATGAGGGTTAAGAAACTCTCTAGTAGGCCAAAAGCCGAAGAACTAGCACCTCATGAGATACTCCGGCTTCTTCCGAGTATTTTCCTTTGTGCGTACACCCCACACTTAGTTGTAACCATCTGGCTTGTCGTTGCATCCTTCCAATAGCTACGCTTCCGTGCTCCTAAAAAATGAAAAAAGACACTACAAAAATAACGTAATTAATAATTAAAAAAAGTAAACAATAAAAAAAAATAAAAAAAATAACAGTCAAGTTGGGTTGCCTCCCAACAAGCACCTAATTTAATATCGCGGCACGACGTGAACCACTTTCTGCCTCCACCCCGAGCTTATGAATTGAACCCCAATTTCTGATTCAAGCTTATGATTATGCTCCTAGGGCGGTAAAAATTCTTGTGATCTAAAAATTAAGTAAATTCTCATGCACCTTTCTGCTCTAAATCGAGGAGTGTCACCTTGCTTCGACGGCGTTGAATATTTCAAAATATAAGGCTCATCTACCTTTTTCCTTGACTCCTTTTTATGCTCATAAGGATAAATTCTCATTTCACCATCCGAACATAATGTAGAGAAGTGTTTGGAATGAGGTTAGACACGCTCAAATACCCAAATTTCAAGATTTTCAGCCTCCTTGACACAAATTATACTGGAGTCAACTAAATTTGTATCCTCAATGTCCTTGCCTGACTCTAGTATCATTTCTTCAACATTGACATCATTAAGTTCTAGCTGGTGAGAGTGTTGGTGTTCTACTCTGGACCCTTCTATTGGCACCTCCATTTTAGTCTCTAATGCACACTGCTCCTGGCTACTATCCATAATATTAACTTACTGAACATTAAAATCTTCAACTAGTTGACTCACTTGAGCCTCCAAGTTGCAAATAATTGCCTCTTGTCTTTGTATCTGCAGTTGTGTCTAATTATTATTTTCCACAAGGCACCTTAGTACCTTGATCTCTTTCAGGTCATCATCCCCGGGTTCTTTGTTCTTATTAACTTCACAAGCAAAAGTAGAACCATCATATTAAGGGGTTGGGGGAGGATAAGAAATATAAGCAAAACCATGAAAGTGACCATTTTGACCACCACACACATCATACACATTCCAAAAATAAGATTGAGTTGGTGCACATAACTCTCTCTCTTGAATATTTTGATAATTTTACCACGGGTGATTTCTTTCACAATATGTATGAGGATCAATAGTATAATTATCCACACCTAAACTCCCATAATTCCGTGATGTCATATTTCTCAAATCAACAGTTAGAATAAAATAAAATTAAAAAAAAAACAAAACAAACCAAAATAAAAGTTCAAACTTGAGACCTAGCAATATATACAGCTACAACTACACAGTTAATTCTTCGACAATGGCATCAGAATTTCATCACGCCCAACTCTAGTCCTAAAAAGGATAAGCGGTCACTGCAAATATAATCCGTTCTAAAAGTCCGGAGTCGAATCCCACAGAGAACTAAGGTTTTACTATAATTGTGCAATATCACTAATAAGACAAGATCAAACAATTCCAAAGTTATAAATATTAAGATTCTTATGTCTAACTAATTAATTAACAAATAAAAGTAGTAAATTAACAACTAAGGATGCTAAGGGTTATGATTTTCCCAATTATCAGAATCCTTCTCGTACGACTCCTACAATTTCCCCTATGTTTTCTCTACTGATCATGAGCACACGAATTATCATAATTCTCTCTTGAGCAACTACAATAATGTACTAGTCATGTTCTCTCGAATTATGCCAGCTCGTACTTTTTCACCGCTCACTATGATCACGTCCAAGCTTTGTTATCTCTAATCTCGCTTTTGAAACCCGCCGTATTAATCTCTCATATACCTTGGGATTGACATTGTTCGACAACAACCTAAATATGCACTCTTTCTCAACCAATACATAATATATAGGCACAGTCTATTGATGACCATTCAAACAACAACAATATACACGTAATTGAACAAGTAGGGATATTCAAAGGCAAAATTATATTAAAATATAACAAGAATTTATCCTCCAAAAAGTTCCAGCAAACCCTAGATTAGAGAGTTTAGCTACTCATAATTGTATAAACAATCATAGTTATATTCAAAAGCATCAAATTAAATAAGAACAGAGAGAAAACCTTCTATGATTCGCGCTCCAAAGGATTTCGTAGTCTTTTGCCTTTCCAATAATGTCTCACCCCTCTAAAAACTAAGTTTAGGAGGTATTTATAAGGTAGGGTTGAGGTCTACACATCCAAATATAATGAGGAAATAAAAGTAGCTCGGATAAGCATCTTCGGCCCAGGGTATTGTCAGAGGCGCCAACATTATCCCGCAAGGTGCTATCAGTGGCGCCAATGACAATGCCCTGGACAAAGCCTTGCACAGTCTACAATCGTGACTTTTCATTGCCTTGCACGCCTTCTTTTATTGCTCTATTTTGTAGCTTTGAGGTACCATCTCATGCAACCTTTTTTCACTTCATGTCCAAGCATTCTTACACATAAAATAAATTTTATTAAGCGCAAGTTTCGCACAAATTAGCAATCAAACAACAAGCAAGTAGGGTAAATAAAGTCAAAATGCGTGGAATTGTAGCACGACATCAGAATACATATTTAAAACCATTACGATTGATTTACGAAATCACGATCTTTTTAATGGGAGGATTTGAGAAATGAATTATAAATGCACAATTTCGGGTGCTCATTGGGTTACATGTTAGTATATACGGTCAGAACCGGGATTGCCTTTTTTTTAATGATTAATCGAGATAGGGGCGTGGCAGGCCAAGGTTCGACCCCATGTCATACTGGACCGTGACACGAAGTTAGATTGCCAAGCTCGTGACTCAGGGACCGATCGAGATCGAGATCAAGCAGGATAGAGATCGAGCAAGATCGAAGGAAGCATGCCGAGCCAAATAACTGAAAGACAAGATATTCGCGATCGGGCGAGGATCACAGCGGAAATCTCTGCACGTATCAAGAAGAGGCCGATTAATCATTTAATCATGGGATTTCTTATTGTATTTGGGATTGTATTAAGGGCAGAACTCCCCTACTATATAAAGGGGGTCTGATCATTTGTAAAACAAAGGATATCCATGCTACATAAAGCAATATACTATCTTTCTCTTATGCTTTCATTATCTTGTTACTTTGTTCTTGTATCAACTGAATCTCGACTTGGTCAAGGGTGATCGAATTCGAGGGCCAAGGCTGTTTGATTCGTATGGTTTGCATTTACACTTTTACAGTCAATTTCAATTCAATTTACGCATTTTCTAATTTTGTGCCAAGTAAAATCACGTATCCTTAAAACCACATACAAATTCGATTGTTATCTGTTTTTAGGGTAAACAATTTGGCTCCCACCGTGGGGCTAAGGATAATAGTGGTTTCCTAGTACAAACTTTTGTGACACATACTAATTTACACTTGTTCTTTGAAGTATCTTTAATTACAAGATTAAAAAATGTCAAACTCTCAGTCAACACCTCAACACATTGACAATGATCTCAGCAACCGTGCGAAAATGAGAATTTCGGTTGTAGATCCAATCGACGTCAGTTCGCATGTAGCCATAAATAACTATTTGGTCGTTGATCCCGAAAGCAACATTCGCGGGGGTACCCGATCAGCTACTCAAAATGCACATGGCGGTGAAGATGGCGGGATCAGATTGCGGGTGATCTTCGAAATGTTACAGGCCCAACATGCAGCAATAGCCAGCTCCAAAATCAGAACCACACACCAAACGGGGTCGAACTCGAGCCATCCCAGGAAATTGTACACAGGGTTGTATCGGCTTCGAGGAAATCGAATGAGAAGGAATCGAAGACCAATCATGCAATTATAAAGGTGCTCGAAGAACTGACAAAGAGAGTCGAGACAAGGGAAAAAAAGATCGAGGAAAACGATAAGAAGGTGGAAACTTATAACTCCAGGGTCGACCGAATCCCGGGGGCACCACCGATATTAAAAGGGCTAGATTCCAAAAAGTTTGTACAAAAACCTTTTCCCCCAAGTGCGGTTCTAAAGCCAATCCCCAAAAAGTTCTGTATGCCCGAGATTCCTAAGTATAACGGGATGGCTGATCCAAATGAACACGTCACCTCCTACATGTGTGCTATCAAAGGAAATGACTTGTAAAATGACGAGACCGATTCGTCTTGCTGAAGAAATTCGGGGAGACTCTATCAAAGGGTTCTATGAAATGGTATCATAATTTACCGTCTAGTTTTATTGACTCGTTTGCTATGCTTACAGATTCCTTTGTAAAGGCACACGTCGGGGCAATTAAGGTCGTAACAAGGAAGTCGGACCATTTCAAGGTAAGACAAAAGGACAACGAGACACTCAGAGAATTCGTATCTCGATTCCAAATGGAATGAATGGATTCACCACCGATTATAACGATTGGGATGTTCAAGCTTTCACTTAAGGTCTCAACGTTCGACGTTCAGTGGCTTCACAACGGTTTAAGCAGAATTTGATCGAATATCCAACTGTGACTTGGGCCGATGTGCTCAATCGATACTGGTCGAAGATCAGGGTCGAGGATGATCAACTGTGAGCTCCTTCTAGGTCTGTTTATCCTATTAGACCCATAGATCAAGAGGGATATCGACCTAGGACCAAGGTCAAATAGAGATCGATATCAATCGTATAATGGAGATCGTAGAGACAGTGGATCTGGGTGAAATTGTGCACGGAGTGAGAGGAGAAATGATCGAGGTCAAAGTTCACAGGGACTTAGTACTGATGAAAGTCACATTAAACACCCAAAATCCAAACGAAGGGAAATTGGGATCGAACTAGGAAGGGTCGCGCCATATTCTTGAGATCACATGGAAAGGGTCCTATAAGCTTGGAACGATGGATGGAGAATAACTACTAAACAATTGGAACGTAAATCATCTCAAACGATATTACTGCTGAAGTACAACCACATTTCAATTCTTTCTATTTTTTGACTAGCACTTGCAGGTTATCGACAAGGAGCGACACGAAGCCTTTATGTCTGAAATCACGCGTTGCACTTTTTTTCCTTGAACTGTTTTTTTCCCAATTAGGTTTTTCAGCAAGGGTTTTAATGAGGCAACAATGCATTGTGCTAACTTAAAATTGAAGGCCGATCACGAATCGGTGTCAAAGACGGCATTAACAGTACCTGAAGTTCTTCTGCTATCAACCTCGAATACTAGGGGGCATTGCCCTTGGATGTCGACTTTGTTGTGAGGAAATTACTTCATAATAACGGGGTCTCGATAGGTGAGACTTGAAAGGGAAAAACGGTCGAACAAACTGTACCCACATAGGTTGCTCGAGCCTTGACACAAAACATGTGCGCATGTGTAATCATTTTTCACAAGAATAAAGAGAAGCATTTTTCCTTGCAATTATCTCACGTCTTAGAAAATGTTTCTCTACTTTACAATTCCATACTTTTGATCTATTATGGAACGAGCTCAAGAGCCGATCATAAATAGAGTTAGTATAATCACTCCCACACCTCGGGGACCGCCGTAAGAAAAATAAAACTCGAACATATCTAACTATTGAGAATCGAGGGCATAAGACTTTTTAGGCAACCCTCGAATTTTAAAAGCCACAGCCATACCCACTCGTGGACTGTTGTCTCATTGGGATACACCCGAACTAAAAGGCTACGTCCAGTTTAACACGGTTCGGAGATGTCCGAAATCCGTAACAAAAATAGGCCTTCGAAAAAGACACAAAATATAACAACCCGATCGGTCGTTTCGCGTATTCGGACTCCGTTCCCCTAAATAAGACTTTCCGTAGCGTCTTTTCATGATTTGTGACTTGCGGGGACGGGCGGTTCGGGATTCGGAAGTGTTTAGGATGGTATAGGAACACTTAGTTCCTTAAGGTTTGCTTTTAAGGCCAGGTTTGACTTCGGTCAACATTTTGAGTAAACGACCTCGGAATCGAGTTTCAACGATTCCACTAGCTTTGTAAAATTATTTCGGACTTGTACGTATGACCGGAATAGGTTTTGGATGGCCCGGGAGCGTTTTTACGCCAAATAGCGAAATAGAGTTTCCTTAAGTTCATAATTTGGTTTGGGATTTGTTTTTGTGTTATCGAGGTTCGAACGGAATTCCGAGACCGGGAATAGTTCCGTTATGCCATTTATGACTTGCTTGAAAAATTTGGTGTCATTCCAAGTAGTATAGGCCGGTTCGGCGCATTGAAACCGAATTCAAGAACTTAGAAATTCTAAAGTTTGATTCTAGGGGTTTTGAGGGGTGATTTTGAGTTTTAGCGTTGTTTTGGGTGTTCCGAAAGCTTGAGTAAGTCCGTGATATGATTTAGGACTTGTTGGTATAATTGCACGGGGGCTCGGGTAGGCCTAGGGGCCTCCCGGATACCAAACGGAGCCAAAAATCCAGCAGCTTCAGCTGCTGGTGCACCAGATCTGGTGTGACCGCAGGTGCGGTTGCCCAGGTCGCAGGTGCGAGACCGCCCCTGCGGTAAAAGCTCCGCAGGTGCGACCCCCCAGGGGAGCTTGTCCAAACCGCAGGTGCGGACCTCTTTCCGCAGGCGCGGACCTGCTGGTGCGGGATTTCTTCCGCAGGTGCGGCCCCAGGCCTCCTAGGCCACTTCCGCAGGTGCGACCTTTGGCTCGCGGGTGCGAGACCGCAGGTGCGGTCGTCGAGCCGCAGGTGCGAGATCACTGAAGGAAGTGATCTCATTTAATACGAGATTTGGCCATTTTTCACCATTTCTTCTCCTCCATTGGCGATTTTAAGAGCTTTCAAGAGGGTATTCGGCCTAGCTTCTAAGAGGTAAGTAATTTCAATCTAAATGTTAGTTTACTACACTAAATCTTAGGTAGATTAACACCCAGTTAGAGAAAATCAAAGGGATTAGAGTAAAAACCTAGGGTTGGTGAACTTTAGGTAATTTCACCACTTTTCTACCATGAAATCATACAAAAACTATATAATAATGACCCTTAGGCTATGGGTGAGTGTTATCTTCGAAAATTTCCGGAATCCGAGCATGTGGGACCGGGGGTGTATTTCGGGATTACTTCAAGAATAGTGAATTTAATAAATAAGTAGGTGAATTTCCATACTTTGAGCATGCATTAACATATTTATATATCATTTGACTAGTTTCGAGTTCTCGGGTGTAAAGTTTGGAGTTTCGGGCACGTTCTTGACCCGGGAAGTAGATTCTATGCGAGGTGAGTCTCCTTTACAACCTTGTAAGAGGGAATTGTCCCCATAGGTAAATGTAAATGATTGAATTATCCTTATTTGCGGGGGCTATGCACGCGCAAAGTGACGAGAGTCCGTGCGTAGCTACTACTATGTTTTGTCGGGTAGAATTTAGGATTTCACAAGCATGCCTTTATGTGCCTTACCTGTACCTTTTCATGTGTTTCTAGTTGCTTATTATATTTGAGATTGATATGAGGATATTAGGAAGTTATGTGTAAGTTTAAGTGTTTAAATCTCTGATTTCAAGTATAATCCATGATAAATTCCTGAAGTTCCTGATGATTCTGTGTATGTCTACGAGCACCCGTGTCGTATGTATGATTCGCGAGAGGGGTAGACCTATATTTATGTCAACTGTGTCGCATGATAGATTCGCGAGCAGGGTAATGGATGCATCTATGGTTCGTGCCGCTCGACCCTCGACAGTGCACATTTATTTTCGCGTCGCTTCGGCCGTACGCTTCGGCATATTATGTGCTATGTATTTGACTGAGAGTCTTATTGTTATCATCAAATAAATTGTTCTTTGTAGAAGGGGACCTGGGACTTTTATTGATATTATTATTTGAGACTTGCGGGTAGATATTTGTTCACATACTTGATATTCTATGTCTACTTGATTGCCATGACTGTTAATCCTGTCTAGATTCCTTTAATTATACTGGTGCTAATGACCCTAGTGAGTAATACGTCTACCTCTCGTCACTACTTCTTCGAGTTTAGATGGGATACTCACTGGGTACATATTTGTTTATAGGTACCCATGCTACGCTTCTGTACTTAATTGTACAGGTTCTGAGGCTGTTGCACCTGGTCACTATTCCGGTGTCCGTCATTGAGAGTACTATCTAGACCCGACTACACGGTGAGCTGCTCCTCTTGGCGTTCCTCAGCAGCACTGTGGAGTTTTCTACTATTTTTAGGATACTCCTGTCTATTCTTTTCAGATAGTAGTACTTCTATTTTTGTCTAGCTTTGTATATTCCACTAGTTGCCTGTGGACTCGTGACACTAGGTCTTGGCACACGTAGTTGACTCGCTAGTATTTTTCTACTCTGTTTATGCTGGCAAACGATTTTTGAGTTACTTTAAATCAATTTGACTCACTTCCTCACTTTCATTAAAGGACTTCTTAAATTAAAACTGGACAAGTATTTGAACATCTCATTAATTTAAGTAATTTCGTTAGCAAACTAGTGTTGGCTTGCCTGACTCCGGTGTTGGGCGCCATCACGACCTGAATTGGAATTTGGGTTGTGACAACATGGTATCAGAGCTCTAGGTTCACGTAGGTCTCACAAGTCATAGGCCAACCTAATAGAGTCTTGCGGATCGATACAGAGACGTCTGTATTTATCTTCGGGAGGCTATAAGATGTTACGAAACCCCTCTTTATTCATATTCTATCATGTAGTCGATGGTTTACTAAGTCTCATTCTTCTATTCTCTCACAAATGGTGAGGACTCGTGCAACTGACGTTTCAGACCCATGAAATGCCGCTACCCCCGCCGTCTGAGGCCGTGGCAGAGGCCGGGGGAGGGCACCCACCCGAGGTAGGGGATGAGGGCATCCCAGAGTTTTCCCAGTAGCACCCCCAGCGGATCCGGCAGAGGATCCTACCATCGAGGAGCAGGGTGAGGTGCCCCCGGCAGATCCAGCTCCGATGGATTTCATGACTGCACCAGGCTTTCAGGAGGTCATGGGCCGTATGATGCAGTTCATGGACACTATGGCCCAGGCTGGTTTATTTCCAGCAGATCCTGCCACATCTCAGGAGGTAGGGGGATTCAGACCCCTACCACCCAGGCCGCAGTTCATGCAGAGACAGTATATCAGACTCCGGGTACTCTGCCCGTGGGTGGAGCACAACCAGCAGCAACAACATCAGAGCTTAGATCAGCTGCGGACGGTGATCCGTAGAAGCTATTTGACATATAGACTAGATTGCACCCTCCGATCTTCGGGGGTGAGAGGGGTGAGGATGCCCAGGACTTTATTGATAGGTCTGGGATAGACTGCACAACATGAGGATTTTGCAGTCCCATGGAGTTGACATTCCAGCTAGAGGGCAGGGCCCGCAGATGGTGGCAGTCATTTATCCTTGGTAGGCCAGCAGGTTCCCCTCTTCTCACATAGGAGCAGTTCACTCAGCTGTTCCTGGATAGGTATATTCCACCCTCCGAGAGGGAAGAGCTGTGGTATCAGTTTGAGAAGCTGGAGCAGGGGCAGATGTCAGTGACAGACTACGAGGCACAGTTTTCAGAGTTGTCCCGTCATGCCCTCATGATTCTTCCTACTGATGCTGAGAGAGTGCGGAGGTTTGTAGCCGGGCTGCACCCAGGTATTAGGGCCAACATGGCCCGAGAGGTGGAGATGGATACTCCTTATTAGCTTGTGGTCGAGATAGCTCGCCGGATCGAGGGTTACCGATCGAGGGGCAGAGAGCAGGGTCAGCAGGATAAGAGGGCTAGATTTTCTGGATATTTCAAAGGTGCCCCAGCCAGGGGTAGAGGTCAGTTTGGAAGACGCCAGCCGAATAGGCCTTCATATTCAGCTCCACCACCACCTCCCCGTGGTGCTCCAGTGAGACCATATTTCAGCGCCATGCTGAAGAGTTCTTACCGCCCACCAGCCATTCAGGGTTCCTCCGGTGGGTATTCAGGTCGTCAGGGTTTTCCTAGTCCTTACTTCAGTGCCATTCCAGAGGGATCTCACCGTCCCCCAGCGATCCAGGGTTCTTCTTCAGGGTAGCAGGCCATGCCACCAGCGAGGTGTTGCGAGTGTGGGGAGTCAGGCCATATGAGGAGGACTTGTCCCAGGTTTCGGGTCAGGGCTTTCCAGCAGAGTTATCAGCCTTTATACGCAGCCTTGATTCCCCGTCCACCCAGAGGTGGAGGACAGGCTAGTAGAGGTCGTCCCAGAGGTGGAAGCCAGGCAGGGGGAGCTCAGCTAGCTCCTATTCAGTCTAGCGGAGGTCAGTCTTCAGGTACACCAGCTAGATTCTATGCTATTCCGGCCCGAGCAGATGCAGTGGCCTCAGACGCCGTGATCACAGGTACTATTTCAGTATGTGGTAGGGAGGCATCAGTGTTATTTGATCCAGGATCCACTTATTCATATGATCAGCCTTATTTGCTTGTTTTCTGAACGTTCCTTGCGAGTCCTTGGATTCTCCTATATATGTGTCCACTCATGTGGGCGATTCTGTGGTGGTAGACTCGATCTATCGGTCTTGTGGGATCACCTTCTGTGGATTCGAGACCAGAGCGGACCTCCTGTTGCTCGACATGGTTGATTTTGAGATTATCTTGGGATGGATTGGCTATCTCCCTATCATGCCATCTTGGACTGCCATGCCAAGACGGTTACTTTGGCCATGCCGGATTTGCCTAAGCTGGAGTGGAAGGGTTCCTCATTCAGTGCAGCTAGTAGAGTTATTTCCTTCCTGAAGGCTCGACATATGGTCGAGAAGGGCTGTCTGGCGTATCTTGCTTATGTGTGAGACACCCCCGTCGAGCCTCCGACGATTGATTCAGTGCCAGTTGTTTGAGAGTTTGTGGATGTCTTTCCTTCAGACCTTCCAGGCATGCCTCCGGATCGAGATATCGATTTTTGTATTGATGTAGCTCCAGGCACTCAGCCTATTTCTATTTTCCCGTACCATATGGATCCGAAAGAGTTGAAGGAGTTGAAGGAGAAACTTGAGGAGTTGTTGGCTAAGGGGTTTATCAGACCGAGTGTGTCGCCGTGGGGTGCTCCAGTCCTATTTGTGCAGAAGAAGGATGGATCTATGCGGATGTGTATTGACTACCGCCAGTTGAACAAGGTCACCATTAAGAACAAGTATCCACTTCCGCGCATTGATGATTTGTTTGACCTGTTATAGGGTGCCAGGGTATTTTATAAGATTGATTTGAGATCGGGCTATCACCAGCTGAAGATTCGAGCCTTCCGAATACTGCTTTTCGTACGAGATATGGCCACTATGAGTTCTTGGTGATGTCCTTTGGCTTGACTAATGCCCCAGTAACATTTATGGACTTGATGAAAAGGGTGTTCAGGCCGCATATTGATTCCTTTGTCATCGTCTTTATTGATGACATTTTGATTGACTCACGTAGTATGGGAGAGCACAAGCAGCACTTGAGAGTTGTGCTCCATACTTTGCTGGAACAGAAGCTATATGCTAAGTTCTCCAAGTGTGAGTTTTGGTTGGACTCCGTGGCATTTTTGGGGCATGTAGTATCCGGAGAAGGTATCAAGGTTGATCCTCAGAATATTGGGGTAGTTCAGAGTTGGATGCGTCCTACTTCAGCTACCAAGATCAGGAGTTTCTTGGGTCTAGAAGGCTACTATCGTCGATTTGTGGAGGGCTTTTCATCCATTGCAGCCCCACTAACTAGATTGACTAAGAATAATGCCCCGTTCCGATAGTCTGACAAGTGTGAGGCGAGCTTTTAGAAGCTCAAGACAGCATTGACCTCAGCACCAGTGTTAGTATCGCCTTCTGGTTCTGGGATGTATATAGTGTATTGCGACGCTTCACGCGTTTGCTTGGGGTGTGTATTGATGCAGGAAGAGAGAGTTATTGCTTATGCTTCGCGCCAGTTGAAGATTTATGAGAAGAATTATCCTATGCACGATTTGGAGCTGGCAGCGATAGTTCATGCTCTTAAGATTTGGAGGCATTATTGATATGGGGTGTCTTGTGAGGTTTATACAGACCACCGCAGCTTGCAGCACTTGTTCAAGCAAAGGGATCATAATTTAAGGCAGTGCAGGTGGCTTGAGTTATTAAAGGATTATTACATCACCATTCTTTATCATCGGGGCAAGGCGAATATAGTGGCAGATGCTTTGAGCAGGAAGGCAGAGAGTATGGGTAGTTTGGCTTATATTGCAGCGGAGGAGAGACCTCTAGCCTTGGACATTTAGTCCTTGGCCAATCGCTTGGTGAGGTTAGATCTTTCATTGCCTCGTCGAGTTCTTGCACATGTGGTTGCTCAGTCTTCATTATTGGGGGAGATTAAGGCTCAACAGAATGATGATCCACGTTTGGCAGAGCTACGAGAGACAGTGGTTCAGGGTGGTGCCAAGGAGGTTACCATTGGCGAGGATGGTGTTCTGAGACTTCAGGGTCGTTTGTGTGTTCCTAATGTTGATGGCCTAAAGCAGAGGATTCTTGAGGAGGCACACAGTTCATGGTATTCTGTTCATCTTGGTGCTACGAAGATGTATCATGAGTTGAGGCAGCATTACTGGTGGAGGCGTATGAAGAAGAATATCGTGGGGTATGTGGCTAGGTGTCTTAATTGCCAGTAGGTTAAGTATGAGAACCAGAGGCCAGGAGGCCTATTTCAGCAGATGCCCATTCCTGAGTGGAAGTGGGGGCGCATTACTATGGTTTTCATAATTGGGTTGCCTCGGACGTTGCGGAAGGTTGACGCGGTTTGGGTCATTGTGGATAGATTGACCAAATCGGCGCATTCCATTCCCGTGGCTACTACTTATACTTCTGAGAGGTTAGCTCAAATCTACATTCGGGAGATAGTCCGGTTGCACGGTGTACCAGTGTCCATCATATCAGACCGAGGTCCTCAGTTCACCTCGCACTTCTAGAGAGCATTTCACAGAGAGATGGGCACTCAGATAGACCTCAGCACAGCATTTCATCCACAGACTGATGGTCAGATGGAGCGTACAGTTCAGATATTAGAGGACATGCTCAAGGCACGTGTGATTGACTTTGGAGGCAAGTGGGATCAGTTCTTGCCTTTGGCCGAGTTCGCTTACAATAATAGTTATCAGTCCAGCATCGAGATGGCTCCATTTGAGGCTTTATATGGTCGGCGATGTCGTTCCCCTATCGGGTGGTTTGAGCCTGGTGAGGCTAAGTTATATGATACGGACCTAGTGAGAGATGCCTTGGAGAAGGTGAGGTTGGTTCAGGAGAGGCTTCACACAGCACAGTCCAGACAGAGGAGTTACGCGGATCAGAGGGCACGTGATGTGTCATTCATGGAGGGAGATACGGTTTTGCTGAAGGTTTCGCCGATGAAGGGTATTATGAGATTTGGGAAGAAGGGTAAGCTGAGCCCGAGGTTCATAGGTACTTTCGAGGTATTGAGGCGAGTTGGAGAGGTTGCTTATGAGCTTTCCTTACCTCCCATCTTATCAGGAGTCCATCCGGTATTCCATGTATCCATGCTCCGGAGATATCACGCCGACTTCTCTCACGTTGTCGATTTCAGTACCATTCAGTTGGATGAGAGATTGGGCTACGAGGAGGAGCCAATTGCTATTATTGATACACAATACCGTCAGTTAAGATCTAAGAGAGTTTTTGCCATGAAGGTCTAATGGCGGGGCCAACCACTCGAGGAGGCGACTTGGGAGTCCGAGGACGACATGCGGAACAGATATCCACACTTATTCAGCACTTCAGGTATGATCCTATACCCGTTTGAGGACGAACGTTTCTTTAATAGGTGGAGAATGTAACGACCCGACCGGTCATTTCGCGTATTCAGACCCCGTTCCCCTAAATAAGACTTTCCGTAGCGGCTTGTCGTGATTTGTGACTTGCGGGGACGGGCGGTTCGGGATTCAGAAGTGTTTAGGATGGTATAGGAACACTTAGTTCCTTAAGGTTGGCTTTTAAGGCCAAGTTTGACTTCGGTCAACATTTTGAGTAAACGGCCTCGGAATCGAGTTTCGACGATTCCAGTAGCTTCGTACGATGATTTCGGACTTGTACGTATGTCCGGAATGGGTTTTGGATGAGCCGGGAGCGTTTCCACACCAAATAGCGAAATAGAGTTTCCTTAAGTTCATAATTTGGTTTGGGACATGTTTTTGTGTTATTGAGGTCCGAACGGAATTCCGAGACCGGGAATAGTTCACTTATGTCATTTGTGACTTGCTTGCAAAATTTGGTGTCATTCTGAGTAGTATAGGCCGGTTCGGCGCATTGAAACCGAATTCAAGAACTTAGAAATTCTTAAGTTTGATTCTAGGGGTTTTGAGGGGTGATTTTGAGTTTTAGCATTGTTTTGGGTGTTCCGAAGGCTCGAGCGAGTCCGTGATATAATTTAGACCTTGTTGGTATAATTGCACGGGGCCTCGGGTGGGCCCAGGTGCCTCCCGAATACCAAACGGAGCCAAAAGACCAACAGCTTCAGCTGCTAGTGCACCAGATCTAGTGTGACCGCAGGTGCGGTTGCCCAGGTCGTAGGTGCGAGACCGCCCCTGCGGTAAAGGCTCCGCAGGTGCGACCCCCCAGGGGAGCTGGTCCAAACCACAGGTGCGGACCTCTTTCCGTAGGCGCAGACCCGCTGGTGCGGGATTTCTTCCGCAGGGTCGGCCCCAGGCCTCCTAGGCCACTTTCGTAGGTGCGACCTTTGGCAGGTGCGGTCCTCGAGCCGCAGGTGCGGTCCTCGAGCCGTAGGTGCGAGATCACTGAAGGCAGTGATCTCATTTAATACGGGATTTGGCCATTTATCACCATTGCTTCTCCTCCATTGGTGATTTTGAGAGCTTTCAAGGGGGTATTCGGCCTAGCTGCTAAGAGGTAAGTTATTTCCATTTAAATGTTAGTTTACTACACTAAATCTTAGGTAGATTGAAACCTAGTTAGAGAAAATCAAAGGGGTTAGAGTAAAAACCTAGGGTTAATGTACTTTAGGAAATTTCACCACTTTTCTACCATGAAATCATACAAAAACTATATAATAATGATCCTTAGGCTATGGGTGAGTGTTATCTTCGAACATTTCCGGAATCCGAGCATGTGGGCCGGGGGTGTATTTCAGGATTACTTCAAGAATAGTGAATTTACTAAATAAGTAGGAGAATTTCCATACTTTGAGCATGCATTGACATATTTATATATCATTTGAGTATTTTCGATCCCTCGGGTTTAAAGTTTGGAGTTTCGGGCGCGTTCTTGACCCGGGAAGTAGATTCTACGCGAGGAGAGTCTCCTTTCCAACCTTGTAAGAGGGAATTGTCCCCATAGGTAAATGTAAATGATTGAATTATCCTTATTTATGGGGGCTACGCACGCGCAAAGTGACGAGAGTCCGTGCGTATCTACTACTATGTTATGTCGGGTTGAATTTAGGATTTCACAAGCATTCCTTTATGTGCCTTACCTGTACCTTTACATGTGTTTCTAGTTGCTTATTATCTTTGAGATTGATATGAGCATATTATGAAGTTATGTGTAAGTTTAAGTGTTTAAATCTCTTATTTCAAGTATAATCCATGATAAATTCCTGAAGTTCCTGATGATTCTGTGTATGTCTACGAGCACCGGTGTCGTATGTATGATTCGCGAGCGGGGTAGCCCTATAATTATGTCAACCGCGTTGCATGATCGATTCGTGAGCGGGGTATTGGATGCATCTATGGTTCGTGCCGCTCGACCCTCGGCAGTGCACATTTATTTTCGCGTCGCCTCGGTCGTACGCTTCAGCATATTATGTGCTATGTATTTGACTGAGAGTCTTATTGTTATCATCAAATAAATTGTTCTTTATAAAAGGGGACCTGGGACTTTTATTGATATTATTTTTTGACACTTACGGGTAGATTTTTGTTCACATACTTGATATTCTATGTCTACTTGATTGCCATGACATTTAATCCTGTCCAGATTCCTTTAATTATACTAGTCCTAATGACCTTAGTGAGTAATACGTCTACCTCTCGTAACTACTTCTTCGAGTTTAGACGGGATACTCACTGGGTACATATTTGTTTATATGTACTCATGCTACGCTTCTGTACTTAATTGTAATGGTTCTGAGGCTGTTGCACCTGGTCACTATTCCAGTGTCCGTCATTGAGAGTACTATCTGGACCCGACTACATGGTGAGCTGCTCCTCTTGGCGTTCCTCAGCAACACCGTGGAGTTTTCTACTATTTTTAGGATACTCCTGTCTATTCTTTTCAGATAGTAGTACTTCTATTTTTGTCTAGCTTTGTATATTCCACTAGTTGCCTGTGGACTCGTGACACTAGGTCTTGGCACACGTAGTTGACTCGCTAGTATTTTGCTACTCTGTTTATGCTGGCAAACGATTTTTGAGTTACTTTAAATCAATTTGCCTCACTTCCTCACTTTCATTAAAGGACTTCTTAAATTAAAACTGGACAAGTATTTGAACATCTCATTAATCTAAGTAATCTCGTTAGCAAACTAGTGTTGGCTTGCCTGACACCGGTGTTGGGAGCCATCACGACCTGAATTGGAATTTGAGTCGTGACACAAAAGAAAGCAAAAATACAAAGGCCTTAGAGATACTTTTACTTCGAGTTCGAGCAAGTCCTCACTTTACTACAAAGCCCAAGGGCCACCATATCTCAAGTTCGAGCAAGTCCTCACTCGGCCATAAAGCCTAAGGGCTACTTTTACTTCGAGTTATAGCAAATCCTCACTCGACCATAAAGCCAAAGGGCTACCTTTACTTCTATTTTGAGCAAGTATTACAAAGCTCAATGGCTGAGCGTATTCTCGATCGGGGACTATCTATTGAGACCAAGGTCCACCTTATCTCGAGCTCGAGAAAGTCATCCTCACTCGACCATAAAGCCTAAGGGCTACTTTACTTCGAGTTCAAGCAAGTCCTCGCTCGACCACAAAGCCTAAGGGATACTTTACTTCGAGTTCAAGCAAGTCCTCACTCGACTATAAAGCCTAAGGGCTACCTTAACCTGAGTTTGAGCAAATTCTTACTGGGGGACTACAAGCCCAATGGATACCTTATCTCGAGTTCAAGCAAGTCCTCACTCGACCATAAAGCATAAGGGCTACTTTTACTTCGAGTTTAAGAGATAATTCTCAGCTCGACTAGAAAGCCTAAGAGCTACCTTATTTCGAGTTCGAGTAGGTCCTCGCTCGATCATAAAGCCTAAACGCTACTTCGATTAAGATTCAAACAAATCATCTCATTTTGGTATCTGCATATTAAGCCTAAGGGCTACCTCAACTCAAGTTCAAATGATCATTTGGGGACCATTGAACAGAAATGGTCGAGGGCAATACTTATTATCGGTCCTCATCGTCTCAACCTCGTACCATAGAATACAACTTCGTGATTTTATAAGGTGCTTTGACCTTTGTAAAAAGGAAGAAAAGTTATATATGTACATCAAAAGTCATTTACAAGGGGAACATGACCCGATGTAAATTCTTTACAAAAGCCAAAATGGCCTCGATAGAAATGCAAAATATATGAAATCCTAAAAGGCATAGTCATCTCCGGGAGCAGCATCTTCACCCTCGGAGCCTTCTCCACTTTCATATTCGCTCAGGCTCTCAGAATCGTCATCATTAGGGTAAGCTAACCCCCTGGCTTTGGCTTCGAGCTCCTTAGCGCTCTCGATCTCGGTTGTATGATTGAATCCCCGAGCATGGATCTCCTCAAGAGTCTCCCTTCAAGACTGGCATTTGGCGTGCTCGGCGACCCAATTTGCTCAAAACTGCGCAGCCTTAGCGACCTCCTTAGCTCGAACTTGAGCAGCTTCAGCATCGGCTCGGTAGATAGCCACCACTGCATCAGCATTGGCCTTGGTTTCTTCGACCTCCGATTTGGCCGCTTTGAGCTCCGTGACCAGCTTCTCTTGATTTGAAATTGCTGAACCCAACTGAGACTGGAGCTCCTCAGTTTTCTTGGCTTGCACCAAGGTTTTATCTTTCATGCTTCGAAGTTGGATTTTCGAGGCCAGTTGGGCCCGGGCAGTCTCCTTTTCTGAGGCAAGGGGATCCATATTCTTCTTCCATTCTTCGGCCTCAGTTTTCACTGAATCTACTTCCTCATGGAGTTGCCCGATCATATCGAGCTTTTGTTGGACCCGCAGATTCAAACCATTAGCCACCATGACCAATCTCATCGTCACTAACTTCTAAGATTCTTCTTACCTTCTCGGCCGGTTCGGCGTGTTCTTTCTGATCCATTTCTAGATCAGCACGAAGGACTTTAGCCTCCCCTTCTCTTTGCTCACAAAGAAGCTTGAAGGCATCCTTTTCCACAGTAAGCCGAGATTAAGCCCCCGAATCTCGGCCTCATACCGACTCATCTCCCCTCGCGATTAGTGGAAATCCCTTATGATGAAGCATCAAAGCCTAAAAACATAGAAAAGAGTTATATAATGGGAGAAAAGTCTGAGTACAAAAATTCACATCGGCAAGGAAATCTAGGATTACCTGGTTTAGAGCTTGTTGGGATAAAAGACATGGTGTTTCCACCTCATCCATATTATCTTGGGCTTCTTCGATAACCAAGCATCGCAAATAGCTAGCCATCCCTGCGGGGGCAGAAAGAACACGAGCATCCTCTAGGACCGAGATGATAATTGATCGCTTATGCCCGGGATCGACACTGGGGGGCCAAAAGCTGATTGGCTAGTTTAAAGCTCGAGGAAGCTTCGCTGGAGATCTTCCTCAGTACCTCCAAGTCACCCCGTCTAGTGACATCTTCCACTCCAACAAAATAGCCACGGAAAGGATCTTCTGCTCCATGGACCCCTTCCCCGTGGCAAGGCTCTTTCTGAATCGAGGACTTCAGCCGAGGCTTCTGAGGCAGAATAGTCTCAACTCCCACCGACTCAGTAGTTCCTCGAATCTCGGTGCTAGCTCGCACTCGGGCCACCAGCCCAGAGTCTTCTTCTTCTTCTTCTTCGGGCTCATTCCTTAGGCGTTGGAATGACTCCAAAGTTAGAGGGATGATGTTTCCCTTGGGTTTATGAGCTATTTTCTTTTTGGGTTTCTTCCCCTCAGAGTTCGTGGAATTCAAAGCCCTTTTCCTCTTCTTCTCCTTCAGCAGCTTTGAGACAGATGGCGAGGGAAGGATTTCTTCATCACCAGATGGGGGCCCCATCGTGACATCCTTTTCGAGACCTACAAAAGAAGAGAAATGAGTAAGCTCGGGAAAATATTCGAACAATGGTCAAATCATTAAGTAAGGAAGAAATATTTACCATGACTACAAGCCTCCTGTCGGCCTTCGACAATTTTCGCAATGCGCGCTCAACATGTGTCGACTGCGATATTATGCTCCTGACCCAGTCCTCGAGTAGGGGAACCACACATGACATCCAGGCAACGGCTGCATCAAGTAAAACACAAATAAGAAAGGGTGAAAAATTAAGACAATAAACATAAATTAAGGATGGAATTATACTTACGATTCATATTCCATTTCTCTACTCTCGGCCGGGATCAAGTCCGAGGTCTTCACTCGAACAAATCAGCCCATCCAACCCCAGTCTTTGTCCTCATCTATGCTCGAGAAAGGTGCCCTAGTGGCCCAACATTGAAGCTTTATTAGTCCTCCTTGATAGAGTCGGGGGCTATACAAGTGTATGAGGTGGTCGAGGGTGAAGGGAAGCTCGTCGACTTCGTTTACGAAGAAACTAAGTAATATCACTATCCTACATAAAGAGAGATGAATCTGGCAGAGGGTCACCTTGTATTTCTTGCAGCAATCTATGATAATCGGATCCAAGGGATCCAACGTGAAAGGAGTAAGTGTAAACACTTAAGAACCTTTCCATGTGGGTGGTGATTGATTCTTCTGGAGAAGACACCACTACATAGGTCTTACCCCAGTTGCAATCTTAATTAATTTGGGAGAGGAGGTTATCGGGTATCGAGCATATATACCTCGATACCGGCTCACATCGACCAGGAACCAAAGAGGGCTTTTCAACCTTGAAGTCGAATTCGATGACACACCCTCCGGGAAAGACCTCTTCAGGGCGTGGCTCCGCCGCTAGTTACTCGCCGGCCGGCCGAGATGAGGAAGTAGTTTCCTTTTGCGGAACAGTTTTTGAAGTTTTAGCCGTTTACTTTTTTTGGACGAAGAAGAGTAGAAATTGAAAAGGAGTACTTGGTATTTTGGGATAGAACAAGCGAAGAAACGCAGAGATCTGAAAATACAAAGCTATAAGGAAGGCAAAGGATTTTGAAGATTAGAGTGAAGAAGATTTGTAAGTAAAGTTTGAAAATAAATGTCACGACCCCCTTTCCCCCCCCCCCTCCCCCGAAAGGTATCGTGACGGAATCTAGTCTCTACGACTAGGTAAGCCTAATTTGCGGATAAAACTTAATTAAAATTACGATAAATATAGAAATAAAGAACAAAATCTGAATAATCATAACGATGTCGCTCGGCATGTACAAATATAATTTCCCAAAGACCCGAATTGTCACAATATAGTCACAAGCTTCTAATCTACTATAGCTCTAAACAAAACTGGAAAAGTACATAAGAAAAATCTCTATAAGTCAGAATAGAAGGGGACTCGGAGGATTCTGCGGACACGGCAGAAATACCTTGCGGTCTCTTAGAAACGACAACAACAACTAGCCAGGCGACTAATAACTCGTACCTAGATCTGCACACGAAAAACATGTGCAGGAAAGGGCATGAGTACACCGCATTTGGTACCCAGTAAGGTCCAAGCCTAACCCCAGTCAAGTAGTGACGAGGTCAGGTTAAGGCTCTACTGGATTTTTATATAAATCAATTTAAAATAGTACGAAAGATAAGTAATTTCTACATTAAACAGTTAAATAAAATATTCTAAAACATAACAGTAAAGAGAGCCCTCGGCTCAAAACAATGTAACACAAGGTGGAATCTCCCGGGATACAGTCCCGTAGTTCCAAGTGATTATGCAGTACATGGGGATCTCCCGGAATACGTCCGTAGTCCTAAAATAAATAAGAAGTGTTGGGCAATATCCCGGAATACGTCTGTAGTCCCTATTTAAATATATAGTACAAGGAGATCTCCAAGAATACATCCGCAGTCCCAATTTAAATATGAAGTACAAGGGGATCTCCCGAAATACGTCCGTACTCCCAATTTAAATATGCAGTACATGAGAATTGTTGCTCCCAAATGCACACGCAAGTATACCTGGGCGTACAAGTAATAAAATGATAAGTCGAGTGTCGAACCCACAGAGACTTGTATAAACTACTCACTAAATCACTAAAATTGTTATTCAATCCAGCCAAAAGCAAGGTCCAAGAATATGTTTATATTATACTACAATTCTAAGTAATAACTAAATTATCAAGTAACGGGTTGATTATTTTGTATTCAGTAGAGACAAATATTCCAGGGTTGTGATCGATTCACCATTCATATTGTGTTCTAATTAACTCTCCCTTTCATATAATTCACTCATGGTTGCTAATTAATCGATAATTGCTCTCATAGCCTTCTCGAACTACTACTCGCCTATTCGAAATAGATTAGCGCCTAATTTCCTATGAAATTAATCTAATAAGAACGCATTAAGATTACGATATTTAATTAAGCACGGTGACTAGGTATATTCCTATCCTAATCACAAATCCGCTCCCCTTAAGGGTTAAGATCGCGCTCTCTTCAATTCTTCTCATACACGGCTTTCCCAAGCATATCATAGATAGTAAATAGAACCTAACTGCTGGCCAGACAATTAAGCAATTAAACACAGAATTGAAGAAACAACCATATATTGGTGAATTATAATCAAGGTCAAGCTAACGTTAAACAACAATATTCATGGCCAAATCACAACCCAGAACAATGGGTGTTTAGCCACTCATGATGTAATCAAACAAATTCATAAGTATTGAATAAATTGAAAATAATAGAAAAAGATGAAAAAAACTGAGAATTCTTCGCTTCCTAACGTTCACGTGTGTGTTTTTCCTCCAAAGTGGCGTCAACTCCCTAAAAAATATGTTTAGTATTGCTTTTATACGCGTTGGGTAGGTTTAGGGCCGAATAAACCGTGTCCCGGGCAAAATAGAAAAAAATCATGCCACCAGCGCCAGGCGCCAGTGGAAGTGCTGCTAAAAAATTCCATTTTGCCTCCAGCGCCACAGGTGGCTAAGGCACTGCTTGTGGCGCGCAAATACCAACTTTGTCCGATTTCATTCGTTTTTTGCTCTAATTTTGCACGTTCGCCCCCAATTTCTCCCGAATCATTCATACACATAGAAACACTTCAAATTAATATAAATCCTCACATTTAACATCCAAAATCCATGAAACAAACGTAAAATATGAGGCGGTATACATAGAAATATATATACTTTAAGCTAAACATCAACACCCCACACCTAGACTCTTGCTCGTCCTCGAACAATGGTAAAATCTACTACCCTCCAACACGTACAAAGTTCACTATAAAGAAGCAGTTTTATTTTTAATCACACACTTTAACCTTGACTATGATCGATACCGGCAATCAAGCATGAACATAAAAAAATTCACATTCTCCCCCCCCCCCCCC
>ML270973.1:0-34659 GCA_005239495.1 Nicotiana undulata | reverse complement strand
GCCCCCCCCCCCCCCTTTTTGGGCACATATTGAACTGAGCTTACCTAGTTGCTGTCAGAAATAGGAAAGATGACACATGCATCAAGCAATTTTATTACTTCCTTCTTCACGACTTCTTTCATAATGAGATTTAACCTCCTTTGCTGCTCAACACTAGGGTGGTGTCCATCTTCCAAGAAGATTTTATGCATGCAAAACGATGGACTGATTCCTTTAATATCTACAATTGTCCTTCCAATCGCCTTTTTTGTGCTCACGAAGTACTCTGAGCAATTTCTCTTCTTGTGTGTTAGTCAGGCTGGATGAGATGATCACGGGCAATGTCTCCGAGTTCCCCAAATAAGCATAGCGCAAACGTGCTGGAAGAGGCTTAAGTTTTATCTTTGGAGCTTCCTCAATAGATGGCTTAGGAAGGGTCAGAGTAACAGGCTTGCTCAGCTCCTCAAATTTTCCTAGCCCGTGGACATAACTGCAGGACATATCAAGTACTTGCTCAATTTCTCCTCTCGTTTCATCTTGACTATCTTCTTCACCCCTAATCAAAACTCGTTCAAGAGGGTCAACAAGACTCATATAAGGAACCACTGATGCAACATTGCTTTCCTCCATAGTAATCATGGATAACTCTTCATAGTGGGCTGGTAATTTGAGTGCTTTATATACATTAAATACCTCCACTCGATCACCAACTCTCATCGTCATATTCCCTTCACACACTTCAATAATAGCTCAACCCGTGGCTAAGAAGGGATGCCCCAAAATAAATGGGACTTCCTGACCAGGCTCGTAATCCAAGATAATTTAATCAGCGGGAAATATGAAAGAGCCCACTTGAACTAGTACATCTTCAATTACTCCTTCAGGATGAGAAAGGGAGCGATCAACCAACTGTAATTACCGTTGTTGGGCGTGGCTCACCCAACCCCAACTGTCTGAAGAAAGATAGCGGCATCAAATTAATGCTCGCCCCAAGATCGCACAAGGCTCGCCTGACTGCTTTCTTACCAATCGAGATTTGGATAGTGAAACTACCCGGATTCTTTAATTTCTGAGGTAGCTTGCTTTGAATTCTTGAGCTACATTCCTCAGTTAGTGCCACGGTCTCAAATTCAGTCAGCCTCCTTTTATTGGCCACAATGTCCTTTATGTATTTAGCATATTTGGGTACTTCCTGCAAAATGTCTACCAATGGAATGTTGATTTGCACTTGCTTCAAAAGATCAAGGAACTTTTTGTATGAGGCATTATCCTTCACTTTCTGCAACCTTTAAGGGAACGGAGGGGGTGGCCTTGCAACCAATGGTGGGGGTTGCTCAGCCACCGCCCCTTCAGCTGGCTTCTCTGATTCTTTTGAGTTGTCTGATGTTGATTCTATAGTAGCTGGCCTCTCATTAAAAGTTACCTGTTTTCTCTTCTTCGACTGGACCTCTTCTAATTATCTCCCATTCCTCAGTGATACGAAGTTAATGGATGCCTTATGATTAGCCTCAGTGTCACTTGGAAGAGCTCCCAGTGGTCTGGTATTTTGGGCACTGGCAAGTTGTTCCACTTGGCGTTCCAAATTTCTCATTGCTACAGCTTGGGCCTGCTGAT
This sequence comes from Nicotiana undulata, assembly GCA_005239495.1. Classification (NCBI taxonomy): domain Eukaryota; kingdom Viridiplantae; phylum Streptophyta; class Magnoliopsida; order Solanales; family Solanaceae; genus Nicotiana; species Nicotiana undulata. Next base: position 33,066 of record ML270973.1, on the reverse strand, counting down.
CAACCACCATTTTCTGAGTGAAGTCCTGTTGATCCGCCATTAATTTCTGATTGAGGGCTTGCTGATCGGCTATCAATTTCTTCATCATCTCCTCAAGGCTAACTTGTTGTTCAACATGAGGTGGTCTGTATTATTGTTGAGGTGCTTGAGGCCGGTATTGATTCTGAGTTCCTTGATTTCCACCCCAAGAGAAGTTTGGGTGGTTACTCCAGTTGGGATTATAAGTGTTCCCATATTGATTCGCCTGACCCTTATTTGCATTACCCACAAAGCAGACAAACTCTGGATTAGCTGGGCACAAGTCACTCGGGTGACCCTCTCTACATACTTCACGAAATACCTGAACATGTTGCACTGGTTGAACCTGTTGCACTGGTTGAGCCTGTTGCTTGTTAATGATCATGGTCATCTGATTGAATTGGTTGGTTAGTGTAGAGATTTTTGTTGACAATGCCGAGACAACATCTAATTTAAGAACCCCTGGTGATTTTTGTACCATGTTCCTACCCATCTCTCCTTGCCAATCTAGATTGCTTTTGGATAATTTGCTCAATAATGCATAAATTTCATCAAACCTTTTCTCCAATACTTGACCTCCAGCTGCAGCATCTACCACAATCTTTGTTTGGGGATGAAGCCCTTCTATGAAAGTATGAGCTAACACTTCGTTTGTCTGATTGTGATGAAGACAGTCTCTGAGTAGCCCCTTGAACCTTTCCCATGTTGAATATAAAGATTCTCCTGCTTTCTATTTATAGGCAACTATCTCAATTCTGAGCTTTGCAGTTTTGCCTGAAGGGAAGAACCTTGCCAGAAAGTTTCTTGCCAAATCATTCCATGATGTAATGGAATTAGCTGGTTCTGCCTTTAGCCATCGCTTAGCTTCGCCCAACAGAGATAATGGAAAAAGTGTGAGCCTCACATAATCTGGAGTGACCACGTTAATGATATAAGTATCACTAATCTCCATGAAGTTCAGAATATGCTAGTGTTGATCCTCGTGTGGAAGACCCATAAACTGCCAGTTTGCATGAAGTAGCTGGATCATGCTATGTTTCAGCTCAAAGTGCCTAGTGAATCTGGGCTTCACTACACTGGAAGTAACATTATCAATACTGGGCATTGATACCTCCTGAACAACCATATGTTTCTCCTCTTTCATATTCACGGGAAATTGAACGAGTGCCTGAATATTTTTTGTATCCCTTGCTTCCCTCAACCTCCTATGAAATGTTCGCTCAGGTTCGGGGTCAAAGCCGTTGAGTCTATCCTAGATTATGACCCTACTAATTCAATCAAAGTTCCTGAGATTAGAGCAACAATCAAGTAACGTTAGACTAGACGAAATAAACAATTAAAGCAAAAACTATAAAGTAGTCTATATTTAAGTCCCCGACAACGACGCCAAAAACTTGTTGCTCCCAAACGCACACACAAATATACGTGGTCGTACAAGTAATAAAATGATAAGTCGAGTGTTGAACCCACAAAGACTTGTATAAACTACTCACTAAATCACTAAAATTGTTATTCAATCCAGTCAAAAGCAAGGTCCAAGAATATGATTATATTATACTATGATTCTAAGTAATAACTAAATTATCAAGTAACGAGTTGATAGTTTTGTATTCAGTAGAGACAAATATTCTAGGGTTGTGATCAATTCACCATTCATACTGTGTTCTAATTAACTCTCCCTTTCATATAATTCACTCATGGTTGCTAATTAATCGATAATTTCTCTCATAGCCTTCTCGAAGTACTACTCGCCTATTTGAAATAGATTAGCGCCTAATTTCCTATGAAATTAATCTAATAAGAACGCATTAAGATTATGATATTTAATTAAGCACGGTGAATAGGTTTATTCCTATCCTAATCACAAATCCGCTCCCCTTAAGGGTTAAGATCGCGCTCTCTTCAATTCTTCTCTAATCTATACATAGCTTTCCCAAGCATAGCATAGATAGTAAATAGAACCTAACCGCTGGTCAGACAAATAAGCAATTAAACACAGAATTGAAGAAATAACCATATATTGGTGAATTATAATCAAGGACAAGCTAACGTTAAACAACAATATTCATGGCTAAATCACAACCCTAGAACAATAGGTGTTTAGCCACTCCCGATGTAATCAAACAAATTCATAAGTGTTGAATAAATTGAAAATACTAGAAAAAGATGAAGCAAAACTAAGAATTCTCCTCTTCCTAACGTTCACGTGTGTGTTTTTCCTCCAAAGTGGCGTCAACTCCCTCAAAAATATGTTTAGTCTTGATTTAATACGAGTTGGGTAGGTCTAGGGCCGAATAAACCGTGTCCCGCGCAAAATAGGAAAAAATCACGCCACCAGCACCCTGGACAGCGCCAGGCTCCAGTGGCAGTGCTGCTGAAAAATTCCATTCTGCCTCCAACGCCACAAGTGGCTCAAGGCGCTGCCTGTGGCGCCCAATAATCAACTTTGTCCCATTTCGTTCGTTTTGGCTCTAATTTTGCATGTTTCGCCCCCAATTGCTCCCGAATAGTTCCTACACATAAATCACTTCAAATTAATATAAATCATCACATTTAACATCCAAAATCCACGAAACAAAAGTAAAATACGAGGCGATATACATAGAAATATAAATACTTTAAGATAAACATCAAGGATCTCCCGGAATACGTCCGTAGTCCCAATTTAAATATGTTAAGCGAAATAAATTACAAATAAGGCATCAATTTAAACAGTTCATCAAATCCCAGGTAGGGAAAAGCAATAAGCTAACTAAACATGGCGCGCAGAGTGTCAGATAAGCAATTTAATATTTAAACAGGTAAGCATGCTTTCCTAATCTAAGTTAAGCAATTTAACACATTAAAGCAATGTAATAGGAGAATTTTTTTTATAATTTTCGAAGGAAAAATGGGATTTTTGCAATAATGGCCCGTGTACGTACTCGTCACCTCACGTACACGGCGCCCACACAACAATTAATGTCAAAACAACATAAGGAAAAGTCCCCAACACAGGTTAGGCAAGCCACTTACCTCGACTGCTCAAATCAACTCGATATCGCGCTCTTGCCACGAGTACTCGACTCCAAATGACCCAAATCTATTCAAACTAAGTGCACAATGTAAATATAACTTTAATTAACTAATTTAACTAATCAATTCGAAGCGAAAATGCGAAATTGGAAAAATCGCCCCAAAAAGTCCACCAGGCCCACGCCTCGAAATCAAGTAAAAGTTACAAATTTAGAGCACCCATTCACTCACGAACATACTCGAACAAAAATCATCAAAATCCGACGTAAAAATCCCATTAAATTCTCAGATTTTCAATTAGGGAACTTTTCTCCCATTTTTCTATTTTCCACTCAAATTCCTTGATTAGATTGAAGAACTTGCTATAGATTGATGAAATACAAATTAAATAGGATTAGGAATCGTTACCTACTGATCTCCTCTTCAAAATCCTAACAAAATCGCCTATTCCCGAGCTCCAAATCGATTCTAGAAGTTGTGAAATTCAAACCCTCAATTTTCATATTTCAGACTAGCAATTTTCGCTTTTGCGAGTGTCCACCGCATCTGCGGATAGGGTTCCGCATCCGCGAAAATTCATTAAATGGCCAGATTCTGCACCTGCACCCCTTTACTAGCAAATTTTGTTCCACTTCTGCGGTCCTTGGGCATCTGCAACCAACTCCCCTAATGCCTTAGACCGCATCTGCGGTTGCCAAACCGCTTCTGCGGTGCCGCACCTGCGGTCCAACATCCACAGGTGCAAAAATGATAGGTTCAGCAGCACCAACAATTGCTTAAGTCCAAAATCCTTCCCGTTGAGCATTTGAATCACACCCGAGGCCCCCGAGACCTCAACCAAACCTACCAACCAGTCATATAACATCATTCGGACTTAGTCGAGCCTTCAAACCACATCACATAACACCAAAAACACGAATTAAACATGAATTCAAGCCTAAGAACTTAGCATTTTTTTGAAATCCACAAACGATGCTGAAACACGTTAAACCTAGTCCGAATGACCTCAAATTTGTTACACAGGTCACAAATGACACTACAAACCTATAGCCACTTCCAGAATCACATTCCGAGCCTGATATCAAAATTTCACCTATTCGCCGAAATCGCCGAAAATCTAAATTTCGCCAATTCAAGCCTAAATCTACTACAGACATCGAAAACACATTACGGACGCGCTCCTAACCCCAAAATCGCTCAACTGAGCTAAAAGAGTCGACAGAATTCCATTCTGGATCCGTCTAAACATAGTTCTGACGGCCCATTTTCTAAGGCTTAAGCTCATAATTAGGGACTATGTGTCCCAAAACTCTCTGAATTCCACAACTAGTCACTCCGACAAGACCCAATAGCGGAAATAAACGTGGGGAAAAAAATTATTAGGGGATCGGGGCTCTAACTCTTGAAACGACCATCCGGGTCGTTACATTCTCCCCTTCTTAAGAAAATCGTTCATCCTCAAACGAGTATAAAGATGTACCTGAAGTTGTTAAAAGATGAGTGTACTGACTGCGTATATCCTGCTCGGTCTCCCAAGTCGCCTCCTCAACCGGATGACCCCTCCACTGAACCTTCATTGATGCAATATTCTTCGACCTGAGCTTTCTGACCTGCCTATCCAAAATGGCTACTGGCTCCTCAACATAAGATAAATCCTTGTCCAACTGGACTGAGCTGAAATCCAATACATAAGCCAGATCACCATGATACTTCCGGAGCATAGAGACGTGGAATACAAGATGAACTCCTGCTAGGCTGGGAGGTAAGGCTACCTCATAAGCAACCTCCCCAATACGCCACAATATCTCAAGAGGGCCAATGAACCTCGGACTCAGCTTACCCTTCTTCCCGAACCTCATGATGCCCTTCATAGGAGATACCCGAAGCAAAACCCGATCACTAGTCATAAATGCCAAATCATGAACCTTCCGGCCTGCATAACTCCTCTACCTGGACTGGGCCATGCAAAGCCTCTCCTGAATCACCTTCACCTTATCCAGGGCATCTTGGACCAAATCTGTACCCACAATCGGGCCTCGTCTGGCTCAAACCATCCTACTGGGGACCGGCACCATCTACCGTACAAAGCCTCATACGGTGCCATCTGAATGCTGGACTGGTAACTGTTATTATAAGTGAACTCTGCAAGTGGCAAGTATTGGTCCCATGACCCTCCAAACTCCACCACACATGCAAGGAGCATATTCTCAAGAATCTGAATCGTGCGCTCGGACTGTCCGTCTGTGTGAGGGTGAAAGGTTGTGCTCAACTCCACCCTAGTGCTCAACTCCTATTGTACGGCTCTCCGGAACTGTGATGTGAACTGTGTACCTCTATCTGAAATGATAGATACTGGAATACCATGAAGGCGGACAATCTCCCTTATATAAATCTCAGCCAACCTCTGTGATGAGTACGTAGTCAACACTAGAATGAAATGGGCTGACTTGGTCAGCCGATCCACGCTCACCCAAATAGCATAGAACTTTCTTAAAGTGCGAGGAAGTCCAACCACAAAGTCCATGGTGATTCGCTCCCACTTCCACTCTGGAAGCTCAATCTGCTGAAGCAATCCTCCCGGCCTCTGATCCTCATATTTAACTTGCTGACAGTTGAGAGACATGGCCACAAATCCAATTATATCCCTTTTCATCCTTCTCCACCAATAGTGTTGTCTCGGGTCCTGGTACATCTTCGCGGCACGCGGGGGAATGGAGTATCGGGATCTATGGGACTCCTCCATAATCAACTCCCGAAGCCCATCAACATTGGGCACAAAAATTCGACCCTGCATCCTTATCACATCGTCATCACCTATAGTCACATCCCTGGCATCACCTCGACGGACCCTATCCTGAAGAACTAGAAGGTGCGGATCATCATACTGGTGCTCTTTGATGCGGTCATAAAGAGAAGACTGAGCAACAACACAAGCTAATACCCAGCAAGGCTCTGAAATATCCAATCTCACAAACTGACTGACTAAGGCCTGAACATCCAAGGCTAAGGGCCTCTCAAATGCCGGAAGATATGCCAAACTCCCCAAACTCTCCGCCTGGCGACTCAAAGAGTCAGGCACCACATTGGCCTTCCCCGGGTGGTATAATATAGTGATGTCATAATCCTTTTGTAGCTCTAACCACCTCTACTAACGCAGATTAAGGTCCTTCTGCCTGAACAAGTTTTGTAAGCTCCGGTGATCAGTGTAAATCTCAGAGGGAACACCGTACAAATAATGACGCCAAATCTTCAGGGCGTGAACAATAGATGCCAACTCCAGATCATGAACCGGATAGTTCTTCTCCTGCACCTTAAACTTTTTGGACGCGTAGGCAATCACCCTACCGTCCTGCATCAATACCGCTCCAAGGCATATCCCCGAGGCATCACAATAGAATGTATAGGACCTTGAGCTTGTAGGCAATACCAATATTGGAGTTGTAGTCAAGGCTTTCTTGAGCTTCTGAAATCTCTCCTCACACTCCTCAGTCCACCTGAACGGAGCACCCTTCTGGTTCAGTCTGGCCATAGGTGCTGCAATAGATGAAAATCCCTCTACAAAGCGGCGATAGTACCCTGTCAAACCAAGGAAATTGCGGATCTCAGCAGCTGACGACGGTCTAGGAAACTCTGAACCGCCTTCACCTTCTTCGGATCAACCTTGATCCCATCACACGACACCACGTGGCCCAAGAATACCACTAAATCAAGCCAGAATTCACACTTAGAAAATTTTGCATACAATTTCTTTTCCCCCAAAGTCTGAAGCACAGTCCTCAAGTGTTGCTCATGATCTTCTCGAGGCCGAGAATATACCAGGATGTCATCAATAAACACAATGACGGAGGAATCAATATAAGGCCGGAACACACTGTGCTGCATAAAGGCTGTTGGGGAATTGGTCAGCCCAAATTACATGACAAAAACTCATAGTGACCATATCTGGTCCTGAAGGCAGTCTTCGGGATGTCTGGCTCCCGGATCTTCAATTGATGATAGCCAGAACACAGGTCAATCTTGGAAAATACCCTGGCACCCTGTAACTGGTAAAATAAATCATCAATGCGAGGCAAAGGATACTTGTTCTTCACTGTAACCTTGTTCAGCTGCCGATAATCAATACACATACGCATAGAACCATCCTTTTTCTTCACAAATAATACTGGAGCACCCCAAGGTGATACATTGGGCCTGATTAAACCCTTATCAAGCAACTCCTGCAACTGCCCATTCAACTCTTTCAACTCAGGAGGAGCCGTACAATAGGGAGGAATAGAAATGAGTTGAGTGCCCGGCAACAAGTCAATGTCTCTATCGGGAGGCATACCCAGAAGGTCAACTAGAAATACATCAGGGAAGTCCCTCACTAATGGGACTGACTCAACTGTAGGGGTATCAACACTGTCATCTCTCACATAGGCCAAATATGCATCACACCCCTTCACAGCCATCCGCTGAGCCTTAAGGAAAGAAATGACCATGCGGGGAGTATACTTTAAGGTACCTCTCCACTCTAATCTCGGTAAACCTTGCATAGCCAGCGTCACTATCTTAGCCTGACAATCAAGAATAGCATAATGGGGCGACAACCAATCCATGACAAAGATAACATCAAAATCTACCATACCGAGTAATAACAAATCAGCCCTGATCTCAAAACCACTAAGAACAATCAAACACGACTGATACACGCGGTCCACAACAAGAGAATCTCCCACGAGAGTAGATACATAAATAGGGGAACTAAAAGAATCCCGAGATATCCCCAAATATGAAGCAAAATAAGAAGACACATATGAATACGTAGAGCCTGGGTCAAATAATACTGATGCATCCCTATGAAAGACAGGGACGATACATGTGATAACTGAATCAGAAGAGACGGCCTCTGAGTGGGCTGGAAGGGAATAGTACCTGGCCTGGCCTCCCTCTCTAGGGCGACCTCAACTTCAAGTTGTCTGAGAAGGTTGGGCAATAGATGGGGCTGGAAGAATAGCCAAAGGACCCGGTGGAGCACGTGGAGCCTGATAAGTCTGTGGAGATGCACCCCTTCTAGCTCTGGGGAAATCTCTAACCATGTGGCGAGTGTCACCACACTTAAAAAAACCTAGATGTCGTTCCGCTCCTACGGTCCTTGGGCCGCATCTGCGGCCAACTCCCCAAATGCCATTGACCGCAACTGCGGTTTCCAAACCGCTTCTATGGCGCCGCACCTGGGGTCCAACATTCGCATGTGCAAAAATGACAGGTTCAGCAGCACCAGCAATTGCTTAAGTCCAAAATCCTTCCTGTTGAGCATTCGAATCACACCCGAAGCCCCCAGGACCTCAACCAAACCTATTAACCAGTCATATAACATCATTCAGACTTATTCGAGCCTTCAAACCACATCACATAACACCAAAAATACGAATTAAACATGAATTCAAGCCTAAGAACTTAACATATTTCCGAAATCCACAAACGATGCCGAAACACGTCAAACCTAGTCCGAATGACCTCAAATTTGACACACGGGTAAAAAATGACACTACAAACCTACATCCACTTTCAGAATCCCATTTCGAGCCCGATATCAAAATTTCACCTATCCGTCGAAATCGCCGAAAATCTAACTTTCGCCAATTCAAGCCTAAATCTACTACAGACCTCGAAAACACATTCCATACGCGCTCCTAACCCCAAAATCGCTCAGCGGAGCTAACGGAATCGACAGAATTTCATTTCGGATCCGTCTTCACATAGTTTCGACGATGGCCCATTTTTTAAAGCTTAAACTCATAATTAGGGACTATGTGTCCCAAAACTCTCTGAATTCCATTACTAGTCACTCCAGCAAGACCCAATAGCAGAAACAAACGTGGGGAAAACAGTTATTAGGGGATCGGGGATCTAACTCCCAAAAAGACCGACCGGGTCATTACAATGAATAAGCGGGGTATTTATAATTTCTCAATGACGGTTCAAAGCCGGTAATGGCCAAGCGTCGACTGACGCGCATTAAATGCCTGGGAACCTATACTGACGAAATGTTTTGGTTACCTCTATTGCTTACGCCATGTTGCTTACATCACGACGTATCAAGGTAAAGATCGAGGGCTTAAATTGTTTCTGGTCATTAATCTCCAAAAAACGAGGGGACTATTGTTGATACCCATTTTTTCCTCAAATTATTTTTCAAACTTGCATATTTACTTTCAAAATCACTCTTTATAGTAATTGATATTTTCCCATAATTTTCCGTAATTTTATCAAATTATTTTCCTGTTTATATAATATTTTATATTCCATAATTATGCATAAATGATGTTATAAATAATTTCAAGACATTTTATTACTCAATGTATTATTCATAATACTATTTAATTCCATTAAGGTTTAATTATTTCACAAATTGGCCAATATTGGCATTATTTAGCTAATTACCTCAATTTTTGCAATTATAGCACAAATGCACATTTATACCATTTTAAAATAAATAACTGATCATTTTATATATTTTATATTAATTTATCCCCTTAATTTTATTTATTTAGTCTTAATCTCATTTTATATAATTATTAGCCATTTTTATTAATTAATTATCGTATTTTAAGGGTATTTAACATTTAGCCCCATTTATTTAAATTATACCCAATTTTTAAACCCAACCCACCTAACCTTTAACCCATTATCTACCCAGCCCTTAAACCCATAACTGACCCAGCCCACACCAACCCCATACCCGGCACTGCTTCAAATCAATCTGAGCCATTGATCAAATNCAATTACCCCCTCGACCGACCCCTCATTTCCCACCTCTCATCTTCTCTCTATCTCTCTCTGGTTCTCTATGGTTCTCTCTAGAACCTACCCCTGGCTTCTCTCTTCCGATGAAGCCCGTTTATCTTCTCCGGCTGGTTCTCTCACCGGAAACCATGGCTCCCCCTCATATCATGGTTATTGGCTCACCTTGCACCGGTCCAGTGACACCCTAAGGTCCTCAGGCGAACCTGGAGCGGTTGACTCACCTCTCATAGCCCCTCATGCCACTCTCCGGCCATCCCCGGTTGTCTAAGTAAGAGCTACGACTTTTCCGGCTAAAGTCGGCGACATCTTTGAGGTTTTCTTACTTCTCTGGGTTCCTCGAAACCCTAAATCATGATATCTCTTCGATTTCTTCTAGATCTGCCTTAGATCTACGTATATTACGTAGCTTTTACGTGTTTTGCTTTGAAAAAAATCTTTCTACTTTGAACAGTCTTTCACTTCAAAATTAGGGTTTCATGACCCCCCCTTTCAAAAATGATTTTGCTTCTGTTTTAATGTTTCTTTCTATGATTTAATGATTTATTCAAAGTTTTCCTTCGTTTTAATTTACTTTACTGAAAACCCTAGTTTTTCCCTAAATTTCGAGTCCATCTGTGACTAATATGCTTGTTTGAATGCACGAACTCTTATAAATGTTAAGGTTAATCATGCCCAGTGTTACTACTTTGTCTCTGAACTTGTGTGATTCCTACTTTACCTAGGGTTTTCTGTTTCTTGCTTAACATATGTTATTCCACTGTTATTTGATTGAAGCTTTATCAACCGTTTACTCTATGTCCTTTACTGATTTCGATTTTCCTCAATAACGGGGATACTTCCCTTCGAATGATACTGCTTTACTAATTTTCAAATTATTTCCTTACTTGTGTGATACTCTCCTAGTGGATGCTGGTTTCCTATAATTTTGAATCTCACCGATGTTTTCTTACTGGTTTCCGGAATTAGGTTATTCCCTGCCTTATTTCAATGAATGCTTTTGCTGTCAAAATATACTTTCCTTAGTTAGGGTACTCTGAACTTGGCCCTAATCACATGCTCTATACCTATGCTGTCTCTTGTATATTAAAATCAGTTCTTACATGATTTATTTCCTTGTTTGACACTGTTTATTACCGTTTGTACATGACTCCTTAATTAAAGAAAGTCTTAACATTAAATTGATTCTGATTAATGCTTACTTCTATAATTGTGCTAGACTCTTATTTGTTGCCTAAAATTTCTGCATGAATCAAAAGTATAAGTACCCTTGGTCTCTCATTAATAAGGGACACGAACAAGAGACTGTTCTAAACTCTCTTACACACACAGACATAGACACACAAAACTAATTTTGTGCACTCTTTTTCACAACAAAGAACTTTCACTGTGCATCTCTTGTCCTTGCTTGCATTACTGCTTTCTTCATCATACTGGTATGTCTTGATTTAATCTTCAGTCATCCAAACCAATATGTTTCTATTCATAGTTCAGTTCTTGGCATTCCTTATGTGTTTCTACTTGTGTTTCTTCTATTCAACATGCAATTAGAACTCTGAATCTCTTTTACATGTCTACTGTTACCTTATCCTGCATGCTCAATGTGTCTCTCTACACTCAGCCTATGTTCTTTATGTGTATCTCCATACCTATGTCTAATATGTTAGTCTAGTCATGATGTTAGCTGTTTAGCTTATATGTTGCTCTAATTTGACACTTAGTCATATCCCCTAAAATCCTTAGAAAATCTCTTTAATTATGTGTTTATGTGTAAGTTATTTGTCTCACAGGCTGTGTACTTGTCCCTCAAACCCCCTTACCCTTGTTTGTGATAGCTGGACCATCATGGGTCCCCTGTGTGATCCTGGCTTTGTCTGTTTGAATTGTAAACTGTTTTTCAACAAATGAATCTCTTATTCTAAAAAGCTTATTTATGTTAAAAGTCCCTCTTCTTTTCAAACTATTTTTCAACTATGTTTTACTTCAACTCTCTAAATCATGAGCATATCTCACTACTCCTAGTTTCTTAAGTTCAGCTCCCTTCGTGTGAGCACTGCCTTGGGAACCGTTTGAGTACCCATTGAACTCTGACACACAAGGCTGGCATTCCTATACTGCACTTACTAATTCTTGGCTTGGGTACTTGGGTGTGAGCACTGCGTGGGATCCTCTGAGGTCCTTAAGAACTCTGACACACCCGGGGTTTATGAAAGGTTATGGCATATGGCATTATGAACTTGGAGACTTGGGCCTATTGTAGGCTCTCTATAGTGTAACTTCTTAATTTTCTTATTTACATATGTAATTCGTGCAACACTGGTCTGTAATAATTGGTTGTAAAAGATTCTGGGGCTGGATAGTGAAATGGGTGGGGAATATGCATGTTGTAGTATGGGTAGAAATCATTCCTATAGGTTTACTTTTCCTATATGCGTAATAGTCACCATGCTTTGGAATAATATGTCACTCATGCCTTAGATACCATGATAATTAGGTTTATTTCTTTCACCATCTCATTACAATCGTATTCACTTAGAAATCTTGTTCATAGGATGAATAACAACAAAAGTGGCTATCGTAATATTACTGCCTTCTCATAACTGCATCACCTAGAAATCTTGCTTTTCTAGGATAAGTAATAACATTAACAACTATCCAAATCTTGCATTAGAGATCATGTCCCTTAAGAAATCATTTTTAGCATGTTATTTATGCCAAATCTTGTGATTGAAAATGTACTTTGCATGAACACCTAGAAAATCATGTATTAGGTTCAGCAATCTAACAAAGAATCGGATTTTCGTGAAATTTCTGCTTTCTGTTTAAGTCAAAATGTGATAAATGGATCTCTCTAAAATAGGTTCTGACGTTGAAAATGCACATGCATTTAGAATATCATGTATAGGTCTTGCATCATTCTGCCCCCTTGTTTGCATTCATATTTTTCTAAAACCCACCTCCTTTGCATGGTTGAAAATTAAAACAGACTCACCCCGCTTAACAACTATTTTCTTAAAAACTGGACACTTAGAACAGCATAACTGGAGCAGTTTAGGTATGCCTAGGCAAGCCTTAGGTCCTAAAACTTGTTAAAATTTGAAACCTATTCCTTTATGTGTACTGTTTGGCTAACAACAGGTTAAAATCAGTATTTAGAAACTGGTACAATTCCTTCTCTAAAAATCAGTGATAAACTGCCTCGCTACTGTATTCTCTCCTAGACATCATGCATTAGGATCTAAAGTTAAAAGACCTTATGTGTGTTTGAGTCGTGCTGATATGTGCATAACTTGTGGAGGAATATCTGAGCCTCATATTTTCTTCTATGTGTTTTTTCCATATTTGTAGTCCTAACTGTCTTTGCTTGTCATTTAGAAATTTTCCCTTTAAACCTAGGGGTTCATCCTAGTACTTCCCTTTTAGGATAGTAGTCCTAGCCTCCTCTGGGACTGATAGGATGGGACGGGTAATAGCACGCGATAGAGTTCGTGACCAACACACGTTTTAAAATACCTTCAGGGGGTGGGAAAGGGTAGAATATGGATATGATGACCGATGCACTAATACCACGTGTAGCCCCTCTTTGAGGAGTGACATATCGGGTATTGCATTGATGTGATCCATATTGTTTCAAACCTAGGATGTCTTTCTCTCAAATGTCTTACTAGTTCTTTCGAAAGTTAATAACTCCGATGCTTATTTGAAATCCCCTCTTATTTGAGTCGTTACTTGCTACTTGCCTATTGTACAAATTCACGAAAACTATTTTGCTGGGAACCACAGTTGTGGATCCTGAGGGGTGCCTAATACCTTCCCCTAAGGATAATTTCAAGCCCTTCCAAAGTCCACTGGGTTTCCCTAGAACCCAAACGGACACCCTCACGCTCTGTGCATTTATTTGGAGAACTAAATACCTCTTGCTAGTTATTGGTGTAAATAGTCGAGTCTGGTGGGGGTAAGGGCCTAACCTTATTTCGTTTTGCAGAATATGAGGCACGAAGTGCCCAAATTCGTCATGGTCTGCAATATCCACCCAAGACTGTTGAGTTGGTGGGAAGATTTACATTCTAGCGATAAAACGCTCGTCAAGAATATCTAGACAGAGCATACCTACTGCTAGGACTCCGCGAGCTGGGGAAGCTATTCGAGGGAAGCAAGAATACCGAGTCTGGGAAAGGTCCTTCTGGGACCAAGTACATAGGAATGTCTTTCTTTTACTTTATCAATGTAATAAGTCCAATGGCCATTAGTGATTTTTATCTTCCGCTTGTTTAGAGTCGTTTTGAGATTTGTCTATTTTCTATCAATAAAATGAGGCATTTAGCATTTTAAGTTCTCCAAATCAATTTGTCGCTAGGCCTACCTCGGGCATAAGAGGTCCCCAACTTAGGATGCGCTTTACATTTCCGCATTACGTGTTTAATTATTGCAATATTTTTTATAATCCTCATTGACTCGGTTACCTTCCGTTTTGTTTCTCTTTTAGTTATTATCCCCTTCCCCAAAGGTTAGTTCGTGCATTCTGGCATCATCCGCCTACCGCACAAGATCCAAAGGGCCTCCACCTACTCCTCCTCTCAGTCCTCCCAAAGGTAGAAACAAGGGCAAAAGTAAGATGGAAGAATCCAGCGGTATCGGGAAGGAAAATACGGTTGAACAGGTAGAGGCCATTGACGGCCAGGGTATTCAAGTCTTGCATGAAAATATGTCACCATTAGAACAGAAATTGCTGAAATTTCAAGAGGAGCTCGACCAGGTCCAGAATCTGGCAAATCTGTCATTTTCCCTCAACGTCCTTGACGGCAACCCTACACCTCCACAGAATATCCCAAAATAGCCAAATCACCCTGCACCTCACCATAACTCCACTTCCCAAAAGAACCAAACTCTCTCTGCACCATGCAACACTTGCCACAACAACACTCCACCATCCATCCATGAACCTCAAAACCCCACGAAGGACATTTTACATGCCTACAACAATCCCATGTACGTGGAAACTATGACCCACTCCATTCCACCTATCTCACATACATCCGAGCCTGATGAGAATGACTTGCTTGTCAAGAATCTGGCTAAGGAACTTAGAAAGTTGACTAGACGAGTTCAGGGTGTTGAGGGAGTCAAGGGAATTGAAGGTTTGAACTATGAAGATCTCTGTATACAACCCGATGTCGAACTACCCGAGGGGTACAAACCTCCAAAGTTCGAGATGTTTGATGGCACTGGTGATCCGAGGGTCCATCTGAGGACCTACTATGATAAGTTGGTTGGCGTAGGAAAAGACGAAAGGATTCGCGTGAAGCTATTCATGAGGAGTTTGAAGGGAGACGCACTGTCTTGGTATATCAGCCAAGACCCTAAGAAATGGTCAAACTGGGTAGGCATGGCAATAGACTTCATGGACAGGTTTAGATTCAATACAGAGAACGCACCAGATGTGTTCTACATCCAAAACTTGAAGAAGAAACCCACAGAAACCTTTCGCGAGTATGCTACTCGTTAGAGGTCGGAACTGCTAAATTCATATCTGCTTTAGAGGAAGAACATATGAACAAGTTCTTTGTCCGAGCGCAGGACCCACAATGTTATGAACGGATGATGATGGTTGAAGGACACAAGTTCTCCGACATTATCAAATTAGTAGCGCGAATTGAAGAAGGTATCAAGAACGGTATGGTTACAAATTTTGAAGCTTTACAAGCCACCAACAAGGCTTTACAGTCTGGTGGTGTGTCTAAGAAGAGAGACGTGGGATTCGTGATGGTTGCACAACAAGCCAAATCCCCGCCCAAATACCAAGTCTACCCAACACCTCCCTTCACATATCAGCCAACCCCGAACTACCAAGCGCCCTCACCTCATTACCAAGCTCTACCTCCCACATACCAATCTCCACCACCCACATATAAACCTACCCCACATATATGTTCACAACCCGCTCCCATCTACAACACCTATAATTCCCAGTCCCCTCACTATCAATCACCCCCTGCCCATCAAAACTTCTCTAGGCCTCATCCTAACTTTGATCGCCCTCCAAAGCAATATACCGCCATAGCCTAGCCTTTCGACTATATGTATGAAAAGCTCAAAGCTGCTGGTTACGTCACACCTATCTATGCTGCCACCCCTAAGAACCCCTCTCAGTGGGTTAACCCAAACAAATCCTGTGCATACCATTCTGGCATGAAAGGACACACCATCGAAGAGTGCTGTTCTCTGAAAGATAAGATACAGACCCTTATTGTAACAAGATTATCGTGGCAAAAGACCCCTCTCCGAACGTCCGCAACAACCCTTTACCAGACCATAAGGATGGAGGTATCCATATGATTGAGATAGATGGTGATTGGGATCCCGGGGGGGCAATCGGGTTAATCGCAGAAGGCGATGACCCAAAGAAACCTGGAGTCACTCTCAACCCGATCATAGTCCAGATTAATCCATCTGAGAATGCCGAGGTGAATATGTCTATCCCACTTGAGTTTGAAGCAGCGCCGCCCGCAAAGGCGAAGACGCCAGTGCCAATTGAAGTTGAGTTTGTATCTCCAGCAAATGCACCGGCACCACTCGAGGTTGCAGTCCTGCCACCCCTGACATAAACTCCAGTTGAAATAAGAATGGCCACGCCAATTTCGGTAGCAATGTCAACCACACCACTTTTTTATTCAAATGCTATCCCTTGGGATTATACAGCCGAGGCAAGAAGGAAAGGTAAAAACAGGTCTGAGGAAGCCATCGCAGCACAGGGTATGACGAGAACTGGTAGAGTCAATACCCCTGAACATCTGGCCGAGTCAAGCAAACAAGCCGCCTTGAAACAGGTTCCGATGATCTTTGGAGGAAAATACAGGCTAAGGAGTATTCGGTCATCGACCAATTGAACAAGACACCAGCGCAGATATCTATTCTCTCTTTTTTCTGCAGAATTCTGAGACACACATAAATGCTTTGTTAAAAGTATTGAGTGAAGCATACGTGCCGAACAACATCACTAGTGGAGAAATGGCCAACATGGTGGGCTAGGTACTGGAAAGTCACAAAATTACCTTTCATGAAGACGAGTTACCACCTGAGGGGTTGGGACACAACAAAGCATTGCACATCACCGTACAATGTGAAGATCATTTCATCACAAGGATCTTAATCGATGGAGGTTCTAGTCTTAACATTTGTTCGTTGATAACACTCAAGAAATTGGGTAAAGGACTACATGAGATAACAGAGGGAGCAATCAACGTGAAAGACTTCGATGAGTCTCAGAGATCTACCATGGGGAAAATCAGTTTATGCCTACAGATGGGACCAACCTGGTTCGAGGTGGACTTCCAGGTAATAGACGTGCCAGCATCCTACAACTTGCTGTTATGACGACCCTGGATCCATGCTGCTGGCGTCGTCGCATCAACACTACATCAGGCGGTGAAATTTGAGTGGAACCACCAAGAGGTGATCATCCACGGCGATGGTAGCAATCCTATTTATAGTCGCCAGACTATCCCTGTGATTGATGGAAAGAGAAAACTGGGTGGAGGAACTTATCACCATATTGAGCGAGTCAATGCCATTGACAAGGACAAATGGTGGGATAGCAAGATCGAGAGCATCCTGAACTGGGGAGGATACGATCCAGGTAAAGGGCTCGGTATCACGAAGCCCATAAAACTCAAGAAACATGGTACTACTTTCGGTATGGGATACGAGTATACATGGGAAGAATTCAGAAACTGGTCGCCACATGGCACGGTCATCACTACCTTCTGGAGCAGCCTATTCCTCATCTGGAGCAGACCTTCAAGCAGGCCGACATTATCTATGGATCAGATGAAGAGGAAGCACTTACAGCAATGAGGAATTTGTTTTTGGAAGACAATGATGTGGATTGCTGTGTTGTTCTCGAGGATGAGAGAGAGGAAGGCCCTTCCGTACAGGCAGTAAGCAAGGGAACATATCTCAGGAACTGGTCTATCAGGACCACCAAAGCCTGCCGAGCCTCGGGGTAGCAAGGCTAAAAACAAGCATTATTTACTATTTATTTACTAAACAATTTTCCTTTTTCTGCATTTTTCAATTCCCACAATAAGATCTTCAATGTTCAAAACAAGTTATTCAATTTATCAAAGCATTTTCAATTTCTTTATGAATCCGATATTTATTGTTACCGTTTTCTCTCATTACTTTATCTATACACCATTCATATTACTTTACTTGATGAACCGATGACTGTGACGTGCAATGAGGCAACGCAACAAACGGACATTGATTTAGACGAAGACGATATACCCGACGAAATTGTTAAGAAGGTCGAAGACTTTGAAAATAGACCTAAATCCAACTTAGATAACACTGAGGTTGTCAACCAGGGAGATTCAGAAAACGTCAAGGAAACACGCATCAATATCCACTTGTCACCGTCAGAGAAGAAAGAGTATACAGAGTTTCTAAAGGAGTATGATGACATATTCGCCTGGTCGTATGATGACATGAATGGTCTAAGTACGTCCATTGTGTCTCACAAACTGCCGACCAATCCGACATGTCCACCGGTAAAGCAAAAGCTCAGAAAGTTCAAACCTGACATGAGCTTGAAAATCAAAGAAGAAGTTACCAAGCAGATCAACGCCAAAGTTCTCCGGGTAGTTGAGTACCCGACATGGTTAGCCAACATCGTACCTGTGCCAAAGAAAGACGGGAAGGGCAAAGTCTGTGTCGAATATCGGGATCTCAACCGGGCTAGTCCGAAAGATGACTTCCCCTTGCCAAACATACACATTTTAATTGACAACTACGCCAAACATGAGCTACATTCCTTCGTAGATTGCTTCACTGGTTATCATCAAATTTGGATGAATGAAGAAGATGCTGAGAAAACGGCGTTCATCACGCCCTGGGGAGTGTACTGTTACAAAATGATATCGTTCGGTTTAAAGAATGCAGGGGCCACCTACATGAGGGCCATGACTACCATATTCTATGAAATGATTCACAAAGAGATCGGGGTGTATGTGGACGACGTCAGTATCAAATCAAAGAAAGTTGCTGATCACATGAAAGATTTGAGGAAGTTCTTCAACAGGTTGAGAAAATATAATCTGAAGCTGAACCCCGCAAAGTGTGCATTCGAGGTTCCTGCTGGAAAGTTTCTGGGATTCATTGTGAGCCGCCAGGGAATAGAATTGGATCCGTAAAAGTTCAAAGCCATTCAAGAACTACCACCGCCAAAGAACAAGAAGGATGTTATGAGCTTCTTGGGGAGACTCAATTACATCAGCCCATTTATAGCACAGTCTACAGTCATCTGTGAGCCGATCTTTAAAATTCTAAGGAAGGACGCTGCGACTAAGTGGACCGAGGATTGTCAAAAAGATTTCGACAGAATCAAGGAGTATCTATCCACATCGTCGGTCTTGGTACCACCTGAGCCAGGTAGACCCCTGCTACTCTACCTTCCCATACTAGATGGAGCTTTCAGTTGCATTCTGGGGCAACATACGAAACAGGAAGGAAGGAACAAGTTATTTATTATCTCAGCAAGAAGTTCACTCCGTATGAAGCCCGGTATTCTTTGCTGGAACGCACCTGCTGCGTTTTGACTTGGGTCGCTCAGAAGCTGAGGCACTACTTCTGTGCCTACACAACATATCTCATATCAAGGATGGATCCATTGAAGTACATCTTTCAGAAGCCCACGCCCACTAGCAAGCTAGCCAAGTGGCAAATCCTGCTGAGAGAGTTCGACATTATTTATGTAACTCAAAAAGCGGTCAAGGGACAAGCATTAGCATACCATCTTGCTGAGAATCCTGTGGATGGAGAATACGAACCCCTGAAAATGTATTTTCCTGATGAAGAGGTATCATTCGTAGGAGAAGACATTGCAGAATCCTACGACGGTTAGCGGATGTTCTTTGATGGCACAGCAAACTTCAAAGGATTCGGTATCGGAGCAGTCTTAATATCGAAAACAGGTCAGCATTATCCGGTATCTGCCAAGCTCAGGTTCCCCTGCACTAACAACATGGCTGAATATGAGTCCTGTATCTTAGGGCTCAACATGGCCATTGACATGAACGTCCCGGAGTTGTTAGTGATTGGTGACTCAGATCTATTGGTACATCAGGTACAAGGAGAATGGGCAACCAAAAATTCCAAGATACTATCCTATCTACATCACGTTCAGGAGTTGAGAAAGAGGTTCACAAAGATGGAGTTCCGGCATGTCCCCAGAATCCAGAATGAGTTCGCCGATGCTCTGGCTACTTTTTCATCTATGATTCAGCATCCGGACAAAAGTTTCATTGATCCCATTCCAGTGGAAATCTACGAACAGCCGGCTTACTGTGCCCATGTCGAAGAAGAAGCAGATGGAAATCCTTGGTTCCATGATATCAAGGAATATTTGGCAAAAGGAGAATACCTGGAGATTGCAAATGCCACTCAGAAACGCACACTTCGGAGATTTTCTAACAATTTCTTTCACAGCGGAGGAATATTGTATAGGAGGACTCCTGATTTGGGGTTATTAAGGTGCGTTGACACAAAGTAAGCATCAAAACTATTGGAAGAAATTCATGTTGGGACCTGCGGTCCACATATGAACGGGTTTGTATTAGCGAAGAAGATACTCTGAGTTGGTTACTTCTGGATGACCATGGAAATAGAATGCATCCAGTACGTCCGGAAATGCCACCGCTGTCAGATACATGGAGATATGATAAAGGTACCTCCGAGTGAGCTTAATGCAACAAGTTCACCATGGTTGTTCGCCGCCTGGGGCATGGACGTCATTGGACCAATCGAGCATGACGCCTCCAATGGACACAGGTTCATTCTGGTCGCCATTGATTACTTTACTAAATGGGTCGAAGCAGCTTCCTACAAATCAGTTGCCAAGAAAGTCGTGGCCGACTTTGTCCGTGACCGCATTGTTTGTCGGTTCAGAGTTCCAGAGTCAATCATCACCGAAAATGGTTCTAATCTCAACAGTGACTTATGAAAGCCATGTGTGAAACATTCAAGATCAAACACAAGAACTCCACAGCTTACAGACCTCAGATGAATGGGGTTGTAGAAGCCGCCAACAAAAACATCAGGAAGATACTAAGGAAGATGATAGAGAGGCACAAGTAATGGCATGAGAAGTTATCATTCTCCTTACTGGGATATCGCACCACAGTCTGCACACCAACCGAGGCAACCCCCTACATGTTGGTTTATGGTACAGAGGCTGTTATTCCTGCCGAAGTTGATATTCCATCTCTGAGAATTATACAAGAAGCTGAGCTCAGCGACGCGGAATGGGTAACGAGCCGTTATGAGCAACTAGCCCTCATAGACGGAAAGAGAATGAACGCAGTTTGTCATGGTCAACTATATCAGAACAGAATGACCAGAGCCTTCAACAAGAAATTCAAGCCAAGACGATTTACACAAGGGCAGCTGGTGCTAAAGAAAATCTTTCCACACCAAGACGAAGCCAAAGGGAAGTTTTCTCCCAACTGGAAGCGTCCGTACATGGTTCACAGAGTGCTGACAGGAGGAGCACTCATACTTGCAAAAATGGACAGAGAAGTTTGGCCAAAACCAATCAATTCAGATGCAGTCAAACGCTACTATGTGTAATTCCTTATGCTTTGGTCAACAATGTAAATTGAACTACAACTGACCTGATTCCCGTTTAAGAGGGGATACGTAGGCAGCCCTATGGGTTCGGTCACAATTCAACAAAAATTTCATTTTCCCCACAAATGGAAACTGGGGCAGAATTTTGAGGAGGACCCTCAAAATTTTGAAGCAAGTTCAGCCGATCGCCGCACGAGCAACAGCCAGAAGTATTCACCCATCAACTGGAGCAGAATTTTGAAGAGGATCCTCAAAATTACGTGGCAGGAGAGGTTGCAATGTCTCGGACCGCGTCCCGGCCGTCGGTTCATCTAAAGTTATTTTAGATTATATGCTTATATCATATCTTTAAAAAATCATGCATATTTATTTTTTACTTAAACAGCTTATTTAGAAAACGCTACCCCAGTGATACAGACAGTATTATCATCATCAAGTGAGAAAGTCAAGTAAAGCCAGTGGGAACGCGAACTAACATTTCCCCTTACAGAACTCACGATTTTTTTATGGATGCAGGCACACAGATCGCAAAGGACCCAAAACATATTATCTTCCCGAAGAACACACATTGCTCAAAGACACACTTCTCAAGCTCGTCTCACACGCCGACATTTATTATCATCACAAACGGCACTTCACTTATCGCAAAATTCACAACAATAATATCGCCGCAATTCATCACCAGCTAAGAACTCCTATCTGCATTTTTATTTGTGCACTTACACTGCATAAGGCTACCTTTCTGCCTTCCGAGACTAAACGTTGTCTCCATCTGCATCTGCATTTATTTCTTGCATAAGGCTACTATTCTGCCTTCCGAGGTTAAACGCTACCTCCATCTGCATTTGCATAAGGCTACCATCCTGCCTTCCGAGGCTAACGCTGCCTCCCATTTACTTTTCAAAGCAAATACTGTCTCTACCATTATCTACTCCGCTTCCTTTCGGGCTAAGCTCTGCCCCTTTAATTTGCAATACTAAGCTTTGTCTTGTCAGCATCATACTATTGCATTTTCATGGGCTAAAATATCGCCAACCTATCCAAAGGCGTCATCGTTCGGAGGCACCATCTTCATGGCCCGAGAACATCATTTCATGGCCTAAGGATCTCTTTTATCAGTTTGCATATCATCATTCAAAGGCATCATGGTTCGGAGGCACCATCTTCATGGCTCGAGAACATCATTTCATAGCCTGCGACTCCCGCATCAAGCGATTCATGGCCCAGGACATCATGGTCTAAGGACGTCATCCTCAACCGTCCAAAGACAACATTCATAGTCCAATGGGTATTTGCATCATGTTTAAATTACGCACAATATATGCTTGTTATTCATTTGCAGGAAATCCGGCTAGAACAACCAGCCAGGAGGAGCGAACCGCTCCAGTTCTCCTAACTATCCCGTAAGCCATTCTGTTAACCTTGCCTCACACCTTGCGTCTGTCCTTATAAAACGCCACTCGTATACTTCGCTGGTGACTCCCGAACTACATACGACCTGATTCCTGTAAAACCAGGGATATAAAGGAAGCTCAGAAGCCAGGGCGCGACCTAAATCTTTTATACTATTGCCGCTTGGTCGAAATTGGCCATCATATCTTTACCCGACAACTCTTTCATCCTTTTCGGGTAAAGAGGGGCAGTTGTTGATACCCAATTTTTCCTCAAATTATTTTTCAAACTTGCATATATACTTTCAAAATCACTCTTTATAGTAATTGATATTTTCTCATAATTTTCCGTATTTTTATCAAATTATTTTCATGTTTATTTAATATTTTATATTACATAATTATGCATAAATGATGTTATAAATAATTTCAAGATATTTTCTTACTCAATGTATTATTCATAATACTATATAATGCCATTAAGGTTTAATTATTTCATAAATTGGCCAATATTTGCATTATTTAGCTAATTACCTCAATTTTTGCAATTATAGCACAAATGCGCATTTATACCATTTTAAAATCAATAACTTATCATTTTATATATTTTATATTAATTAATCCCCTTAATTTTATTTATTTAGTCTTACTCTCATTTTACACAATTATTATCCATTTTTTATTAATTAATTATCGTATTTTAAGGATATTTAACGTTTAGCCCCATTTATTTAAATTATAACCAATTTTTAAACCCAACCCACCTGACCTTTAACCCATTCTCTACCCAGCCCTTTAACCATAACTGACCCAGCCCAAACCAACCCCATACCCGGCCCAGCTCCAAATCAATCTGAGCTGTTGATCAAATAAGATCAACGACCCAGATATCCCTTACCATAATTAAACCCCAATTACCCCCTCGAACGACCCCTCATTTCCCACCTCTCATCTTTTCTCTATCTCTCTCTGGTGCTCTCTAGGTCTCTCTAGAACCTTCCTCTGGCTTCTCTCTTCCGATGAAGCCCGTTTATCTTCTCTGGCTGGTTCTCTCACCGAAAACCATGGCTCCCCCTCGTCTCATGGTTATTTGTTCACCTTGCACCAGTCCAGTGACACCCCAAGGCCCTCAGGCGAACCTGGAGCGCTTCACTCACCGCTCATGGTCCCTCATGCCACTTTCTGGCCATCCTCGGTCGTCTGAGTAAGAGTTACGACTTTTCCGGCTAAAGCCGGCGACATCTTTGAGGTTTTCTTACTTCTCTGGGTTCCTCGAAACCCTAACTCATGATATCTCTTCGATTTCTTCTAGATCTGCCTTATATCTACGTATATTACGAAGCTTTTACGTGTTTTGCTTTGAAAAAAATCTTTCTACTTTGAACAGTCTTTCACTTCAAAATTAGGGTTTCATGACCCCCCCTTTCAAAAATGATTTTGCTTCTGTTTTAATGTTTCTTTCTATGATTTAATGATTTATTCAAAGTTTTCCTTTGTTTTAATTTACTTTACTGAAAACCCTAGTTTTCCCCTAAATTCTGAGTCCATCTGTGACTAATATGCGTGTTTGAATGCACGAACTCTTATAAATGTTAAGGTTCTCTGTGTTTCTATCATGCCCAATGTTACTACTTTGTCTCTGAACTTGTGTGATTCCTACTTTACCTAGGGTTTTCTGATTCTTGCTTAACATATGTTATTCCAGTATTATTTGATTGAAGCTTTATTAACCGTTTACTCTATGTCCTTTACTGATTTCGATTTTCCTCAATAACGGGGATACTTCCCTTTGAATGATACTGCTTTACTAGTTTTCAAATTATTTCCTTACTTGTGTGATACTCTCCTAGTGGGTGCTGGTTTCCTGTAATTTTGAATCTCAACCGATGTTTTCTTACTGGTTTCCGATATTAGGTTATTCCCCGCCTTATTTCAATGAATGCTTTTGCTGTCAAAATATACTTTCCTTAGTTAGGGTACTCTGAACTTGGCCCTAATCACATGCTCTATACCTATGATGTCTCTTGTATATTAAAATCAGTTCTTACATAATTTATTTCCTTGTTTGACACTGCTTATTACCGTTTGTACATGACTCCTTAATTAAAAAAAGTCTTAATATTAAATTGATTCTGATTGATGCTTACTTCTATAATTGTGCTACACTCTTATTTGTTGCCTAATATTTCTGCATGACTCAAAAGTATAAGTACCCTTAGTCTCTCATTAATAAGGGACACGAACAAGAGACTGTTCTAAACTCTCTTACAGACATAGACACACAAAACTAATTTTGTGCACTCTTTTTCACAACAAAGAACTTTCACTGTGCATCTCTTGTCCTTTCTTGCATTACTGCTTTCTTCATCATACTGGTATGTCTTGATTTAATCTTCAGTCATCCAAACCAATATGTTTCTATTCATAGTTCAGTTCTTGGCATTTCTTATATGTTTCTACTTGTGTTTCTTCTATTCAACATGCAATTAGAACTCTGAATCTCTTTTACATGTCTAATGTTACCTTATCCTGCATGCTCAATGTGTCTCTCTACACCCAGCCTTTGTTCTTTATGTGTATCTCCATACCTATGTCTAATATGTTAGTCCAGTCATGATGTTAGTTGTTTAGCTGATATGTTGCTCTACTTTGACACTTAGTCATATCCCCTGAATCTTTAGATAACCCCTTTAATTATGTGTTTATGTGTAAGTTGTTTGCCTCACAGGCTGTGTACTTGTCCCTCAAACACCCTCACCCTTGTTTGTGATTGCTGGACCATCATGGGTCCCCTGTGTGATGCTGGCTTTGTCTGTTTGAATTGTAAACTGTTTTTCAACAACTGAATCTCTTATTCTAAAAAGCTGATTTTTATTAAAAGTCCCTCTTCTTTTCAAACTATTTTTCAACTATGTTTTACTTCAACTCTCTGAATCATGAGCACATCTCACTACTCCTAGTTTCTTAAGTTCAGCCCCCTTCGTGTGAGAACTGCCTTGGGGACCATTTGAGTACCCATTGAACTCTGACACACAAGGTTGGCATTCCTACATTGCACTTACTCATTCTTGGCTAGGTTACCTGGGTGTGAGCACTGCCTGGGATCCTCTGAGGTCCTTAGGAACTCTGACACACCCGGGGCTTATGAAAGGTTATGGCATATGGCATTAAGGACTTGGAGACTTGGGCCTATTGGTAGGCTCCCTATAGTGTAACTTCTTAATTTTCTTATTTACATATGTAATTCGTGCAACACTGGTCTGTAATAATTGGTTGTAAAAGATTCTGGGGCTGGATAGTGAAATGGGTGGGGAATATGCATGTTGTAGTATGGGTAGAAATCATGCCTATAGGTCTACTTTTCCTATATGCGTAATAGTCACCATGCTTAGGAATAATATGTCTCTCATGCATTAGATACCATGATAATTAGGTTTATTTCTTTCAGCATCTCATTACAATCGTATTCACTTAGAAATCATGTTCATATGATGAATAACAACAAAGTGGCTATCGTAATATTACTGCCTTCTCATAACTGCATCACCTAGAAATCCTGCTTGTCTAGGATAAGTAATAACATTAACAACTATCCAAATCTTGCATTAGAGATCATGTCCCTTAAGACATCATTTTTCAGCATGTTATTTATGCCAAATCTTGTGATTGAAAACGTACTTTGCATAAACACCTAGAAAATCATGTATTAGGTTCAGCAATCTAACAAAGAATTGTATTTCCTGTGAAATTCATGTTTTCTGTTTAAGTCAAAATGTGTTAATAAATGGATCTCTCTAAAATAGGTTCTGACGCTGAAAATGCACATGCATTTAGAATATCATGTATAGGTCTTGCATCATTATGCCCCCTTGTTTGCATTTATATACCATGTCCTTTAGGATTGCATTCATATTTGTCTAACACCCACCTCCTTTTTCCTGGTTGAAAATTAAAACAGACTCACCCCGCTTAACAACTATTTTCTTAAAAACTAGACACTTAGAACAGCATAACTGGAGCAGTTTAGGTACGCCTAGGCAAGCCTTAGGTCTTAAAACTTGTTAAAATTGGAAACCTATTCCTTTATGTGTACTATTTGGCTAACAACAGGTTAAAATCAGTATTTAGAAACTGGTACAATTCCTTCTCTAAAAATCAGTGATAAACTGCCTCGTTACTGTATTCTCACCTAGACATCATGCATTAGGATCTGAAGTTAAAAGACCTTATGTGTGTTTGAGTCGTGCTGATATGTGCATAACTTGTGGAGGAATATCTTAGCCTCATATTTGCTTCTATGTGTTTTTTCCATATTTGTAATCCTAACTGTCTTTGCTTGTCATTTAGAATTTTGTCCTTTAAACCTAGGGGTTCAGCCTAGTACTTCCCTTTTAGGATAATAGTCTTAGCCTCCTCCGGGACTGATAGGATGGGACAGGTAATAGCACGCGATAGAGTTCGTGACCAACACACGTTTTAAAATACCTTCACGGGGTGGGAAAGGGTAGAATATGGATATGATGACCGATGCGCTAATACCACGTGTAGCCCCTCTTTAAGAAGTGACATACCGAGTATTGCATTGATGTGATCCATATTGTTTCAAACCTAGGATGTCTTTCTCTCAAATGTCTTACTAGTTCTTTCAAAAGTTAATAACTCCGATGCTTATTTAAAATCCCATCTTATTTGAGCCGTTACTTGTTACTTGCCTATTGTACAAATTCACGAAAACCATTTGGCTGGGAACCACACTTGTGGATCCTGAGGGGTGTCTACTACCTTCCCCTTGAGATAATTTCAAGCCCTTACCCAATCTCTGGTAATGCAAACTAGTCTCATGAGTTAATCCCTCTAGGTGCCCTAACGCACTGTTAAAATCGTTAGGTGGCGACTCTTCTTTTAACCCTCTTCCTTTAAAAGGAGTTGTCAGAATGTCATAAACCCGATTCTGCTTAAGGGAAAAAGGGGGGCGCGACAACTATCAGTATACGGTCAAAATCGGGCTTGCCCTTTTGTATGATTAATCGAGACCGGGGCGTGTCAAGCCAAGGCTCGACCCCATGTCATACCAGATCGTGAAACGAAGTTAGATTGCCAAGCTCGTGACTCAGGGACCAATCGAGATCGAGGTCAACCAAGATCAAGACTAAGTGGGATAGAGATCGAGCAAGATCAAAGAAAGCATGTCGAGCCAAATAACGGAAAGCCAAAACATCCGCGATCGGCACATATCAAGAAGAGGTCGATTAATCGACTAATCATGGAATTTCTTTCTATATTTGGGATTGTATTAAGGGTAGGGATCCCTACAATATAAAGAGGGTATGATTATTTGTAAAACAGGGGATGTTCACGCTACATAAAGCAATATACTATCTTTCTCTTAAGCTTTCATTATCTTGTTACTTTGTTCTTGTATCAACTGAATCTCCACTTGGTTCAAGAGTGATCAAATTCGAGGGCCAAGGATGTTTGATTCATTTGGTTTGCATTTACACTTTTACGGTCAATTTCAACATCAATTTACGCATTTTCTCATTTTTTGTCAACTGAAATCACGTATCCATAAAACGACGTACAAATGAAGATGAACTCAGTCGGTGTACTTAGATTAGTTGAAAACTTAAACTAGTTAATTCAGCTGAACATTATTCACGTGAATGAAAAAATTCTCTCGTTTGACGGGAATGCAAAACTTCTTTATAACTAATCTTTACTTCCTTAATGAACTTTTCAGCTTACTTCAATTTCTATTAATTAAATCACAAATCTACAATTTCATGTGAATTTAGATTAATTGGATCAGAGGATTGCAATACGAGAGTTTTCAAAAAAGGATCAAGGCTTAAGTACATCATGAGGGCACCGACTTCCAATGAACTAAAAAGAGGGAGGGAGGAAGTAAAGCGAAATTGCACCGAAGAAAACGATAAAACTGGCATCAATTTTCTAGTTATTCATCGTTTTCGCAACGTGCTTGTCTTCAGCATCATCAGGAGTTTCCTCCCGAAGGTGTCGTGGATATTGCCCACCATCGACCGACATGGCTACATGTTAGAAAATATTGGTGATTACGGAGAATAAAAGGTTTAGCTTGAAGCGTGTCAAGGACATTGTTCTAAGAATATTTCGTCCACACTGAGATGAATATTATTGGACGTATCCCTCAAAATTCGACAAGCTCTTCCAGTTATTAAACTAGGAGCAGAAACAACAAAAATTGAATAAAAGAAAACCCAGTATAAAAGAAAGAAGAAAAATTTTAACTTTTTTCATACTTTGTTACTCCTCCAAATAAACAAACATATACTTATATATGAAATCCAAATGGGATATATGATTGTTGGCCAGAAAACGTTAGAAACCAAGGCCATTAAGGAATCCAAATGGGATATATGAGTTATCAAATTATTTTTTCAACAATCCCCCACATAACTCAAAAAGAATATTAAGTAATAGAATAAAATAAAAAGTTTCGTTGGGTTTTCACAAATGAGCATAGTGCGTCGAATCTGGTGTTTCTTGGACTATAACCAGACCTAGATAAAATAAGATTAAATTTACAGAACAATTGGTGAAGTTTAAAACTTCTATGAACCAAGAATTATTTTGTAAGTTTAGTGTCTTATCTATCACATTATACTCGCACACACTTTGTTGTTTAACGCGGTTGTGCGCTAATAGGCCATGCGCACGCCTGGTTTTCATGAGTGCTCTAGAAATATTATCACAAATTTCATAGGAGCGGCCCTACTCCACACTCATATAGGTCCATCCATCAAGTATATTATACAGTGCAATACACCACCTACACAAGGCTATGGATTGTTGGATTAAGAGTTTAATAACTCAACCTCACTTTTCTTGCAGTCTTGCACTATGTACACATACACCATAGGAAGAGATATACTTTAATAATGCATATTTGATCAACTAATGACTTGTTATTACCCATATGAACCTACTTCATGGAATCTCCAATCACATAGGTTGGGTTACCATCATTGTTGATACATCTCAAATTGACAAAAGTCTCAACCCCTCGATGTTTCATTTATAAGTCAAAGGACAGCCAAATCCTCTTTTCACTACACATAATATGTATGAAAAATTCTCATCTCTAAGCAATTGCTTTATCATATTATGTATCTACTCTTCCCATTGAAAGATTTATTTTCTTACAATGGTTATTGCGCCTTGGCAATCACAATTCATCGACATAATTATTGTCGGTTTAACTCACTAAGAGGTTGCTCAATCAACCTCCTTTCCAGGCAATTTTAATACACAACACCCACCAAAAAGTGATTAAACTCTCACTATTGAGCTTTTCTCATCTGAATCAGAGATTCAATATCATCACTGTATCCTTCTAATACAGTAAAAAATTCACATACAAAATACTAACTCATAGTACTTCTCAAGTAAGGCATAAAATTATCTCAAATAAAATAAAACTTGACTTCCGTACAAGTGCCTTTTGAAATATTTTTCAACACATAAAAACTTATTTTCTTTTTGTATCTTCCACATCAAGTACCAATGTAAAATTTTCTTCATATAGAAGCAACTTTAACTTCTACAAAAATATTTCAAGTCAGGAGGAAACGGGTCATAATTTCAACAATTTCTTCACCCCAATGACTAAGAAATCCAAAGCAACATAACTTTTCAACACCAGAAATACAACACATATTTCATCTTTCAATACAAATTTTTTTCAACAAAAAATCTCAAATTTGTAAGGCATCATTATAACATTAATAAATAATTTTTCTCACATTTTTCCTTCTTAGGTTTAGGCTATATAACTCTGGACACCATAGTCCCCCACATTTCCGAAAATTTCAAATTAAGGAGATAACATTTTCACAGACTCATAAAAAGTTCTACTTCATAAGTACCAAGCTAATAATATAACTTCACCAAAAATGTCACAGGAACACGAAGGTCTTATTTTATCTATTATTTCTATCAAACGAATACGAAGGAGATTTATAAAATCAACACATTAATGATCATCTTCCCTTCCATCAAAAAGATCTGTCAAATTCTATTTGACATGAATGATTATCATGTATAGTAAATTATTCACTCTTTCATTCTCATAGAATTAGCAAAGAACTTATACAACTTGAGTGAAATCAATCATGCTTTTATTTATAACACTCCAAATTCAAAATTCAAATTTGTTGACATTGAAGAATCAATTTAAATACACTATCTTAGAGCTATCAAGATTTTCAAAAATAAATAACAATAAAAGTCTATATTTATGTAGTAGGCACATTCAAATACTAGAAAAAGCGTACCTTAATGTTGTGGTGCATTTTGATCTTCATAATGCGATAGTGTACGAAATTGAAATAACAACTTACCAAGCGGGCATGCCAAAGTATAACCAGCAACAACAATATGTGATACCAATATAATTATAATAATTTTTGTTCATCTATCTCTTGAGATTCCAGAATTGATATTCTCCATTGCATCTTGAAATTATCCTTAAGATTGTTGAAATTGAAGAATCAATTTAAACACACTATCGTATAGCTATCAAG
Source organism: Nicotiana undulata (assembly GCA_005239495.1). NCBI lineage: Eukaryota > Viridiplantae > Streptophyta > Magnoliopsida > Solanales > Solanaceae > Nicotiana > Nicotiana undulata. The sequence goes on along the minus strand of ML270973.1, from coordinate 1,667 downwards.
ATTTTCAAAAATAAATAACAATAAAAGTCTATATTTATGTAGTAGGCACATTCAAATACTAGAAAAAGCGTACCTTAATGTTGTGGTGCATTTTGATCTTCATAATGCGATAGTGTACGAAATTGAAATAACAACTTACCAAGCGTGCATGCCAAAGTATAACCAACAACAACGATATGTGATACCAATATAGTTATAATAATTGTTGTTCATCTATCTCTTGAGATTCCAGAATTGATATTCTCCCTTGCATCTTGAAATTATCCTTAAGATTGTTGAAATTGAAGAATCAATTTAAACACACTATCTTAGAGCTATAAAAATTTTCAAAAATAAATAACAATAAAAGTCTACATTTATGTAGTAGGCACATTCAAATACTAGAAAAAGCGTACCTTAATGTTGTGGTGCATTTTGATCTTCATAGTGCGATAGTGTACGAAATTGAAATAACAACTTACCAAGCGAGCATGCCAAAGTATAACCAGCAACAACGATATTTGATACCAATATAATTATAATAATTTTTGTTCATCTATCTCTTGAGATTCCAGAATTGATATTCTCCATTGCATCTTGAAATTATCCTTGAGATTGTTGGAATTGAAGAATCAATTTAAACACACTATCGTAGAAGATTTTCAAAAATAAATAACAATAAAAGTCTACATTTATGTAGTAGGCACATTCAAATACTAGAAAAAGTGTACCTTAATGTTGTGGTGCATTTTGATCTTCATAATTCGATAGTGTACGAAACTGAAATAACAACTTACCAAGCGTGCATGCCAAAGTATAACCAACAACAACGATATGTGACACCAATATAGTTATAATAATTTTTGTTCATCTATCATCTATCTCTTGAGATTCCAGAATTGATATTAATTTCAGTTCGGTGGGCGCCAAACTGTTTACCCGTAAAACGGTACAGTTCAATTTGTAACGTGGTTTATAGAAAAGCAAATCAATATTATCCCAAAATGATAAATAAATTAAATAAAATGCAAGACGTAGCATTGAAATGGAGATGAGACAACAAATAGCTTGGTTCTGAGAGCAGAGCTTCCGAATGCAGTATAAATAAATTTTCCCATAGGGTTTTTTTCTTCGCAAGGTTTTAACGAAGAACATTAGCTATAGACATCCAAGGGGGAGTGTTATGAAATATAATATTGTATAGTAGATGTCTATAACTCCTAAAGAAGTTACTCCCACTACTCTTCTCCATTATCCCCACTACTTTTTATTATTATTATTGTAACCCCCACACCTCCATAACCTCCTCCGTGATCTTTCCCCATGATCTCAATAGTTAATATCATGTTCATGGCTGTAACTCCCACACCTCCATAACCTCCTCCGTGATCTTTCCCCATGATCTCAAATCATGTTCATGGCATCCCTTTGTATTACCTATATCATCCTATAAATACAGGGTTTGACTATTAAATTGTATAGACTTAAATACATAGAAGAAATAAGAATCTTTCCTCTCTTTCTCTCTATGTCTTTATATTTGTCTTTCCTTATTTTATATTATTACTTTGATAAAGGTAACTTTATCAACCTTTTACAAACGTAACTTTATCAACCTTTTACAAACCTAGATTTATCCAGAGAGAGAAACAAACAATTTATCAAGAAACTTCTGGACATCTGCATGT
>ML270970.1:0-12167 GCA_005239495.1 Nicotiana undulata | reverse complement strand
GGGGTGGGGGGGGGGGGGGGGAATGACTCTCAAATGGCCAAGTTGAGGGAGGTAATTAAGACCATGAATAGTTTAAGGCTGTAACTAATAATTCGTGTCAAATTTAGGGGGGGGGGGTGTTAAGATATTTTGCCAATTGAAAATGAGCGCATTCACCAGAAGGTGCAAGTAGCACACATAGAAGATAACATGAGAGAAAGTCGCTTGAGATGGTTTGGTTATTTCATGCGTTGACCTACATATGCACCCGTCTATATGTGTGAAACTATGGTAAGGAAGGCGTGGAACTATGTGTATGCCTAAAAACTCATGGAAGAAAGTTATCTCGAAAGACCTACAAATCCTTGGAATCAATGATGTAACGACCCGATCGGTCATTTTGTATTATCGGACCCTGTTCCCCTAAATGAAACTTCCCGTAGCGGATTATTGTGATTTATGACTTGCGGGGACGGGTGGTTCGGGATTCGGAAGTGTTTTGAGTGGTATAGGAACATTTAGTTCCTTAAGGTTGGCCTTTTTGGCCAAGTTTGACTTCAGTCAATATTTTGAGTAAACGACCTTGGAATCGAGTTTCGATGGTTCCGATAGCTTCGTATGATAATTTCGGACATGGGCGTATGTTCGGAATGAGTTTTGGATGACCCGGGAGCGTCTCGGCGCCCAATATCGAAATAAGAGTTTCCTTAAGTTTGAAATTTGGTTTGGAACGTGTTTTTGTGTTATCAAGGTCCGAACAGAATTCCGAGGCCGAGAATAGTTCTGTTACGTCATTTATGACTTGCCTGCAAATTTTGGTGTCATTCCGAGTAGTACAGATCGGTTCGACGCATTATTATCGAATTCAAGAACTTGAAGTTCTCAAGTTTTGATTCTAGGGGTTTCGAGGTGTGATTTTGAGTTTTAGCGTTGTTTTGAGTGTTTCGAAGGCTCGAGCAAGTCCGTATTGTGATTTGAGACTTGTTGGTATATTTGGACGGGGGCTCGGGTGGGCCCAGGTGCCTCTCGGACACCAAACGAGGCCAAAATCTAGCTGAAAAAGCTGTTGGTGCACCTGTTCTGGTGTGACCGCAGGTGCGGTTGCCCAATCGTAGGTGCGACCCCCAGCGGGTATCCCATTTCTCGCAGGTGCGGACAAAGTTCTGCATGAGCGGAGCCGCAGATGCGGTCCCCTCTCCGCAGGTGCGGGCCTAGGCCTCCTCGTCCATTTCCGCAGGTGCGAGACCGCAGGTGCGATCCTTGAGCCGCAGGTGCGGAACCACTGTTAGGCAGTGTGTTTCTTTAAAACATGGGATTCTTCATTGTTTACTCATTCTTTCCTCCATTAAAAGACTTTGAGAGCTTGGAAAAAAGACTCAACGACCCAACCACTGAGAGGTAAGGAAATTCTACCCCAAAAAGTCAGTTTAATTCATGAATTCTTAGTTAAATTAACCTTCTAAATTAGTGAAAATCAAGAATTGGGTAGTAACCTAGGGCTTTCGAGAAAATTAGGGAATTATCAATTAGCTATGAAATCAAGTAAAAATCATGTATTGACAATTCTTAGGTTTTGGGTGAGTGTTTCCTTCGTGAATTTTCAGAATATCCGAGCGTGCGGGCCCGGGGGTGAATTTTGGAATTTCTTCAAGAATTATGAATTTACTAATTAAATAGGGGAATTTCCATACTTTGAGAATAAATTTATGTATTTGGATAACATTTGGCTAGTTTTGAGCCCTCGGGTGCAGAGTTCAGAGTTTCGGGCGCGCTCTTGACCCGGAAAGTAGGCTCGGCACAAGGTGAGTCTCCTTTCTAACCTTGTAAGAGGGAATTGTCCCCATAGGTAATTATTCATGATTTAAATGTCCTTATTGTGGGGGATACGCACGCACGAAGTGACGTGAGTCCGTGCGTAGCTACTATTACGCCATGTCGAGTAGTTTTAGGACTCACGAGCATGCTTTTATGTGCCTTACATGTACCCCTAAATGTATTTTGAGTTTCTTATTACCCTTGAATTAGCATGAGAATATTAGGAAGTTACGTTCAAAATTTCAGATGCTTAAGTTCTTGTTTGCAAGTATAATCTCTATTGAATTCCTGGATTTCCTGATAATTCTGTGTATGTATACGAGCACCCGCGTCGCATGTATGATTCGTGAGGGGGGTAGCCTTATTATTATGTCAATCGCGTCGCATGTTCGATTCGCGAGCGGGGTAATAGATGCATCTATGGTTCGAGCCGCTCGACACTCGGCAGTGCACATTTATTTTCGCGACGCTTCGGCATACTATGTGCTATATATTTTGACTGAGAGTCTCGTTGTTATCATATAAACTGCTTCATGTGAAAAGGAAATGTTAGTTTATTTTATACTAGTGTGATCTGACATGCAGAGGTAAATTGTAAATTTATACTTGATATTTTCATGTCTTGTGATTTCTGGAACTGCTATCCCTGCCTGGTCTTCATTCACTTATATTATTACATCTCGACCCTAGTAAGTATCACGTCGATCTCTCGTCACTACCTCTTTGAGATTAGACGGGATACTCACTGGGTACATATTTGTTTATATGTACTCATGCTACACTTCTGTACTTAATTGTACTGGTTCTGAGGCAGGTGCATCTGGTTATCTGACTGGAGCGCGATCTTGAGAGCATCCTCTATACCCGACTCCACGGTGAGTTGCTCCCCTTGGCGTATCTCAGCAGCACGTTGTAGTTGTCTTTTGTTATTTCTATCTATTTCCTTCAGACAGTGGCACAATTATTCTATCATATTTTGTATATTCTACTTGTCCGCCCGTAGACTTGTGACACTAGGTCATGGCACACGTAGTAGATATTATACTTTTGGCACTGTATATGTTATTTACGATCCTTTTGGTTGTGTTGATTTGAGTTGGCTAAGTTATATGCTTTCACCTTACAATTCTTTAACCTAAAAATTTGGCAAGTCTTAGAACAATTTATAAGGTAAGGAAATCTCGTTAGTAACACGAGTGTTGGCTTGCATGACCCCAGCGTTGGGCGTCATCACGACCTGAGTTAGGATTTTGGGTCGTGACAACATGGTATCAGAGCTCTAGGTTCACGTAGGTCTCACAAGTCACGTGCAAACCCAATAAAGTCCTGCGGATCGATACGGAGACGTCTGTATTTATCTTCGGGAGGCTATAGGGTGTTAAGAAATCTCTCTTTATTCATATTCTAGCGTGCAGTCGATGGCTTACAAAAACTCATTCTTCTATTCTCTCACAGATGGTGAGACACGCGCATCCGGTGTTCCAGACTTGGGAGGGGTCGCTACCCCCACCATTAGAGGCCGTGGTAGAGGCTGGGGGAGGGCATCGCCCCGAGGTAGGGGACGAGGGCGTCCCAGAGCTGTTCCAGTTTCACCACCACCAGAGGATCCTATCATTGAGAAGCAGGACGAGGTGCCCCCAGCAGATCCTGCTCCAGTGGACTTCATGACGGCGTCAGGTTTTCGGGAGGTCATGGGCCGTATGATGAGATTTATTGACACTATGTCCCAGGTTGGTTTATTTCTAGCAGATCCTGCCACTTCTCAGGCGGGAGGGGGAGTATAGACCCCTACTGCCCAGGCCGCAGGTCAGACAACGACATTATATCATACCCCGGGTACACTGTCCGTGGGTGGGGTCCAGCGAGTAGCAGCAGCACCAGAGCTCAGACCAGCTGCGGACGGCGATCCGCAAAAGTTATTGGATAGATGGACTGGATTGCACCCTCCAGTCTTCGGGGGTGAGCGAGGCGAGGATGCTCAGGACTTCATTGACTGGTGCAGGGACAGACTGCACAACATGAGGATATTAGAGTCCCATGGAGTGGATTTCACTACCTTTCAGCTTGAAGGCAGGGCTCACAGATGGTGGAAGTCGTATATCCTAGGTAGACCAGCAGGTTCCCCTTCTATCACTTGGGGGCAGTTCACTCAGTTGTTTCTGGACAAATACATCCCACCCTCTGAGAGAGAAGAGCTACGGTATCAGTTTGAGCAGCTGGAGCAGGGGCAGATGTCCGTGACAGACTATGAGGCCCAGTTTTCTGAGTTGTCGTGCCATGCCCTTATGACTTCCTACTGACACTGAGAGAGTGCGGAGATTTATGGCTGGATTGCACTCATGTATTAGGGCCAACATGGCCCGAGAGGTGGAGATGGGTACTCCCTATCAGCTTGTGGTCGAGATAGCTCGTCGGATTGAAGGTTATCGATCGAGGGGCAGAGAGCAGGGTCAGCAGGACAAGAGAGCGAGATTTTCTGGAGATTTCAGAGGTTCCCCAGTCAGAGGTAGAGGTCAGTTCGGCAAAGGCCAGCCTAGTAGGCCTCCATATTCAGCTCCTCCACCACCTCCCCGTGGTGCTCTAGTGAGGCCTTATTTCAGCGCCATGCCGGAGAGTTCTTACCGCCCACCAGCCATTCAGGGTTACTCCGGCGGGTATTCCGGTCATCAAGGGTCTTCCAGTGCTTAATTCAGTGCCATGCCAGAGGGTTCTCACCATCCCCCGGCTATCCAGGGTTCTTCTTCAAGGCAGCAGGCCATGCCACCAGTGAGATATTATGAGTGTGGGGATTCAGGCCATATGAGGAGGACTTGTCCCAGGCTTCGGGGCAAGGCTGTTCAGCAGAGTTATCAGCCTGCATACTCAGCACCTGTGCCACGTCCACCCCGAGGTGGAGGACAGACTAGTAGAGGCCGCCCCAAAAGTGGAGGCCAGACAGGAGGAGCTCTGCCAGCTCCTATTCATTCCAGCGGAGGTCAGTCTTCCGGTGCATCAGCCAGGTTCTATGCTATTCCGGACCGAGCAGATGTAGTGGCCTCAGACTCCATGATCACAGGTACTAGTTCAGTATGTGGTAGAGAGGCATCAGTGCTATTTGATCCAGGATCCACTTATTCATATGTGTCAGCCTTATTTTCTTGTTTCTTGGATGTTCCTCGTGAGTCCTTGGGTTCTCCTATATATGTGTCCACTCCTGTGGGCGATTCTGTGGTGGTAGACCGAATATATCGGTCTTGTGTGATCACCTTCTGTGGGTTCGAGACCAGAGCAGACCTTTTATTGCTCGATATGGTCGGTTTTGAGGTTATTTTAGGCATGGATTGGTTATATCCTTATCATGTCGTGCTAGATTGCCATGCCAAGACAGTTACTTTAGCCATGCCCGAGGCGCCTAGGCTGGAGTGGAGAGGTTCCTCAGTTAGTGCAGCCAGCTGGGTTATTTCATTCATGAAGGCTCAACATATGGTCGAGAAGGGTTGTCTGGCCTATCTTGCTTATGTGTGGGACACCGCCGCCGAGTCTCCGACGATTGATTCAGTGCCAGTTGTTCGAGAGTTTGCTGATGTATTTCCTTCAGACCTTCCGGGCATGCCTCCGGATCGTGATATTGATTTCTGTATTGATGTAGCTCCAGGCACTCAGCCTATCTCCATTCCCCCGTACCGTATGGCTCCGAAGGAGTTGAAAGAGCATCTTGAGGAGTTGTTAGCTAAGGGGTTTATCAGATGTATCGCATGGGATGCTCCGGTCCTATTTGTGCAGAAGAAGGATGGGTTTATGCGGATGTGTATTGATTACCGCCAGTTGAACAAGGTCACCATTAAGAACAAGTATCCTTTGCCGCGCATCGATGATTTGTTTGACCAGTTGCAGGGTGCTTGGGTGTTTTCTAAGATTGATTTGAGATCGGGGTATCACTAGTTGAAGATTCGGGCCTCAGATGTTCTGAAGACTGCTTTTCGTACGAGGTATAGCCACTATGAGTTCCTGGTGATGTCTTTTGGCTTGACTAATGCCCCAAAAACATTCATGGACTTGATGAACAGGGTGTTCAGGCCGTATATTGATTCCTTCGTCATCGTCTTCATTGATGACATCTTGATTTACTCACGTAGCCTGGGGGGAGCACGAGCAGCATTTGAGAGTTGTGCTCCAGACTTTGCGAGAACAGAAGCTATATGCTAAGTTCTCCAAGTGTGAGTTTTGGTTGGATTCCGTGGAATTCTTGGGACATGTGGTATTCGAAGAGGGTATCAAGGTTGATCCCCAGAAGATTGAGGCAGTTCAGAGTTGGTCGCGCCCTACTTCAGCTACAGAGATCAGGAGCTTCTTGGGCCTAGCAGGCTATTATCGCCGATTTGTGGAAGGGTTTTCATCTGTTGCAGCCCCATTGACTAGATTGACTCAGAAGAATGCCCCGTTCCGATGGTCCGACGAGTGTGAGGCGAGCTTTCAGAAGCTCAAGGTAGCATTGACTTCAGCACCAGTTCTAGTATTGCCTTCCGGTTCAGGGATGTATACAGTGTATTGCGATGCTTCACGCATGGGTTTAGGGTGTGTGTTGATGCAGGAAGGGAGAGTTATTGCTTATGCTTCGCACTAGCTGAAGGTTCATGAGAACAATTACCCTGTGCACGATTTGGAGTTGGCGGCGATTATTCATGCTCTTAATATTTGGAGGCACTACTTATATGGGGTATCCTGTGAGGTTTATACAAACCACCGCAGCTTGCAGCACTTGTTCAAGCAGAGGGATCTTAATTTGAGGCAGCGCAGATGGCTTGAGTTGTTGAAGGATTATGATATCACCATTCTTTATCATCCGGGAAAGGCAAATGTGGTACCAGATGCTTTGAGCAGGAAGGCAGAGAGTATGGGTAGCTTGGCTTACATTACAGTAGAGGAGAGACCTCTAGCCTTGGACATTCAGTCCTTGGCTAATCGCCTGGTGAGATTAGACCTTTCAGAGCCTCGTCGAGTTTTAGCACATGTGGTTGCTCAGTCTTCGTTATTGGGGGATATTAAGGCTCGGCAGCATGATGATCCGTGTTTGGCATAGTTACGGGAGATAGTGGTTCAGGGTAGGGTCAAGGAGGTTACTATTGGCGAGGATGGTGTTCTGAGACTTCAAGGCCGTTTATGTGTTCCTAATGTCGATGACCTTAGAGGGAGGATTCTAGAAGAGGCACACAGTTCTCGGTATTCGGTTCATCCTGGTGCTACAAAGATGTATCGCGATTTGAAGCAGCATTACTAGTGGAGACGGATGAAGAGGGACATTGTGGATTATGTGGCTAGGTGTCTTAATTGCCAGCAGGTTAAGTGTGAGCACCAGAGGCCAAGAGGCCTACTTCAGCAGATGCCCATTCCTGAGTGGAAGAGGGAACGCATCACTATGGACTTCGTGGTTGGGTTGCCTCGTACCTTGCGGAAGGTTGACGCAGTTTGGGTCATTGTGGATAGATTGACCAAATCGGCGCATTTCATTCCAGTGGCTTCTACTTATACTTCGGAGAGGTTGGCCCAGATCTACATTCGGGGGATAGTCCGGTTGCACGGTGTGCCGATGTCCATTATATCAGATCGAGGTCCTCAGTTCACCTTGCATTTCTGGAGAGCATTGCATAGTGAGATGGGTACCCAGATAGATCTCAACACAGCATTTCACCCTCAGACTGATGGTCAGTCGGAGCGCACAATTCAGATATTGGAGGACATGCTCAAGGCATGTGTGATTGACTTTGGAGGTCAGTGGGACCAGTTCTTGCCTTTGGTCGAGTTTGCTTACAATAATAGTTACCAGTCCAGCATCGAGATGGCTCCATTTGAGTCTTTGTATGGTCGGCGATGTCGTTCTCCTATCGGGTGGTTTGAGCCTGGCGAGGCTAAGTTATATGGCACCGACCTGGTGAAGGATGCTTTGGAGAAAGTGAAGTTGATTCAGGAGAGTCTCCGCACAGCACAGTCCCGACAGAAGAGTTACGCGGATCAGAGGGCGCGTGATGTAGCATTTATGGAGGGAGACAAGGTACTATTAAAGGTCTCGCCGATGAAGGGTATTATGAGGTTCGGGAAGAAGGGCAAGCTGAGCCCGAGGTTTATAGGTCCTTTGGAGGTATTGAGGCGAGTTGGAGAAGTTTCTTATGAGCTCTCTTTACCTCCCAGTTTATCAGGGGTTCATCCGGTCTTTCATGTATCCATGCTCCGGAGGTACCACGCCGACTTCTCTCACATGGTTGATTTCAGCACTATTCAGTTGGATGATAAGTTGGGCTACGAGGAAGAGCCAGGTTCTATCATTGATAGGCAAGATCGCTAGTTGAGATCCAAGAGAGTTTCTTCCATAAAAGTCCAGTGCAGGGCCAACCAGTCGAGGAAGCGACTTGGGAGTCCGAGGAGGACATGCGAAGCAGATATCCGCACTTATTCAGCACATCAGGTATGATTCTAGACCCGTTCGAGGACGAACGTTTGTTTAAGAGGGGGAGAATGTAACGACCCGATCGGTCGTTTTGCGTTATCGGACCCCGTTCCCCTAAATGAAACTTCCCGTAGCGGCTTATTGTGATTTATGACTTGCGGGGACGGGTGGTTCGGGATTCGAAAGTGTTTTGAGTGGTATAGGAACACTTAGTTCCTTAAGGTTGGCCTTTTTGGCCAAGTTTGACTCCGGTCAACATTTTGAGTAAACGACATCGGAATCGAGTTTCGACAGTTCCGGTAGCTTCGTATGATAATTTCGGACTTGGGCGTATGTTCGGAATGGGTTTTGGATGACCCGGGAGCATTTTGGCACCCAATATCGAAACAAGAGTTTCCTTAAGTTTGAAATTTGGTTTGGAACGTGTTTTTGTGTTATCGAGGTCCGAACGGAATTCCGAGATGGGAAATAGTTCCGTTATGTCATTTATGACTTGCCTGCAAATTTTGGTGTCATTCCGAGTAGTATAGGTCAGTTCTGCGCATTGTTATCGAATTCAAGAACTTGAAGTTCTAAAGTTTTCATTCTAGGGGTTTTGAGGTGTGATTTTGAGTTTTAGTGTTGTTTTGAGTGTTTCGAAGGCTCGATCGAGTCCGTATTGTGGTTTGTGACTTGTTGGTATATTTGGATGGGGGCTCGGGTAGGCCCAGGTGCCTCTCAGACACCAAACGAGGCCAAAAACCAGCTGAAAAAGCTGATGGTGCACCTGTTCTGGTGTGACCGCAGGTGCGGTTTCCCAATCGCAGGCGCGGGACCGCTCCTGCGGTCCCAGCCTCGCAGGTGCGACCCCCAGCGGGCAGCCCATTTCTCGCAGGTGCGGACAAAGTTTCACAGGAGCGGAGCCGCAGATGCGGTCCCCTCTTCGCAGGTGCGGGCCCAGGCCTCCTCGTCCATTTCCGCAGGTGCGAGCCTTTGCTCGCAGGTGCGAGACCGCAGGTGCGGTCCTTGAGCCGCAGGTGCGGAACCACTGTTACAGTGTGTTTCTTTAAAACACGGGATTCTTCATTGTTTCCTCATTCTTTCCTCCATTAAAAGACTTTGAGAGCTTGGAAAAAGGACTCAACGACCCAACCACTGAGAGGTAAGTAAATTCTACCCCAAAGTCAGTTTAATTCATGAATTCTTAGTTAAATTAACCTTCTAAATTAGTGAAAATCAAGAATTGGGTAGTAACCTAGGGCTTTCGAGAAAATTAGAGAATTACCCGTCAATTAGCTATGAAATCAAGTAAAAACTCATGTATTGACAATCCTTAGGTTCTGGGTGAGTGTTTCCTTCGTGAATTTTCGGAATCCCAACGTGCGGGCCTGGGGGTGAATTTTGGAATTTCTTCATGATGATTTACTAATTAAATAGGGAAATTTCCATACTTTGTGCATAAATTGATGTATTTGTATAACATTTGGCTAGTTTCGAGCCCTCGGGTGCAGAGTTCAGAGTTTCGGGCGCGTTCTTGACCCGGAAAGTAGGCTCGGCTGAGGTGTGTCTCCTTTCTAACCTTATAAGAGGGAATTGTCCCCATAGGTAATTATTCATGATTTAAATGTCCTTATTGTGGGGGCTACGCACGCACGAAGTGACGGGAGTCCGTGTGTAGCTACTATTACGCCGTGTCAGGTAGTTTTAGGACTCACGAGCATGATTTTATGTGCCTTAGATGTACCCCTAAATGTATTTTGAGTTGCTTATTACCCTTGAATTAGCATGAGAATATTAGGAAGTTACGTTCAAAATTTCAGATGCTTAAGTTCTTGTTTGCAAGTATAATCTCTATTGAATTCCTGGATTTCCTGATAATTCTGTGTATGTATACGAGCACCCGCGTCGCATGTATGATTAGCGAGCAGGATAACCTTATTATTATGTCAACCGCGTCGCATGTTTGATTCGCGAGCGGGGTAATAGATGCATCTATGGTTCGAGTCGCTCGACCCTCGGCAATGCACATTTATTTTCGCGACGCTTCGGCATACTATGTGCTGTATATTTTGACTGAGAGTCTCGTTGTTATCATATAAACTGCTTCATGTTAAAAGGAAAAGTTAGTTTATTTTATACTAGTGTGATCTGACATACAGAGGTAAATTGTAAATTTGTACTTGATATTTTCATGTCTTGTGATTTCTGGAACTGCTATCTCTGCCTGGTCTTCATTCACTTATATTATTACATCTTGACCCTAGTAAGTATCACGTCGACCTCTCGTCACTACCTCTTCGAGATTAGACGGGATACTCACTGGGTACATATTTGTTTATATGTACTCATGCTACACTTCTGTACTTAATTGTACTGGTTCTGAGGCAGGTGCATCTGGTTATCTATCCGGAGCGCGATCTTGAGAGCATCCTCTGTACCCGACTCCACGGTGAGCTGCTCCCCTTGGCGTATATCAGCAGCACGTTGGTGTTGTCTTTTGTTATTTCTGTCTATTTCCTTTAGACACTGGCACCGTTATTCTATCATATTTTGTATATTCTACTAGTCCACCCGTAGACTTGTGACACTAGGTCTTGGCACACGTAGTAGATATTATACTTTTGGCACTGTATATGTTATTTACGGTCCTTTTGGTTGTGTTGATTTGAGTTGGCTAAGTTATATGTTTTCACCTTACAATTTTTAACCTAAAAATTTGGCAAGTCTTGGAACAATTTATCAAGTAAGGAAATCTCGTTAGTAACACGAGTGTTGGCTTGCCTGACCCCGGTGTTGGGCGCCATCACAACCTGAGTTAGAATTTTGGATCGTGACAAATAAAGACTTAGCTGAAGATACGACCCAACAAAATAAAAATCGTTGAAGGTGACACATACTAGTTGAGAATATCTTTAGACTTGGGGTGTGTTTGGTACGAAAAAAAATGTTTTTCATGGAAAATGTCTTCCTGAAAAATGTTTTCATGAAAAATAAGTGGTTCTATCACTTATTTCCCTTGTTTGGTTGGTGAATGAAAGCTTTTTACGAAAAATATTTTTTAGTGGTTGGTTAGAGAGTATATATATTTAGGAAAATAATTTTTTATGCTACTCTCCTCAACCTATCTTTCTCAAAATTCTCATGTTTCCTGTACTTCTTCCCCTCCCCCACTTCCCTCCCCCCTATCCCCCCCCTTGGGACTCTATTTTTTTCAAGAATTTAGTTATTCTTTTAAAAAATTCACACAAGCCCAAAGGAACTAATGTGCCACTTTACTTTTTTCCACAAGAACAACGTTGAAATTCGAGCTCGATAACTAAAAAAAATATTTTTTTTGTTGAGAAAGAAAGTATCAATTCTACAACATGAAAAGAAATTACCCATTTTGTTGAATGAAAGAAAATACTTTTTCTATATCATGAAAAGAAAATACCTTTTCTACATCATAAAAAAAAAAGTATTCGTTTTGTTGAAATGAAAGAAAATATTTTTCTACATCATGAAAAGAAAGTACTCGTTTTGTTAGGAAAAAAATACCTTTTTTTTATTTCAGGAAAAGAAAATACTTAGTTTGTTACAATGAAAGAAAATACTTCTTTTACACCATGAAAAGAAAATACTAGTTTTGTTGAAATAAAAGAAATTATTTTTTCTACATCATTAAAAAAGTACATGTTTTGTTGAAATGAAAGAAAATGTTTTCTACATCATGATAAGAAAGTACTCATTTTGTTGGAAAAAGAAAATGCTTAGTTTGTTGAAATGAAAGAAAATGCTTTTTCTACGTCATGAAAAAAAATATTCGTTTTGTTGAAATGAAGGAAAATACTTTTTCTACATCATGAAAAGAATATACGCATTTTGTTGAAATAAAAAAAAAAGATACTCTATTTATAACATAAAAAGAAAGTACTCTTAATAATATTTCAATTTAGGGTAGGTGATGAGCGATGTTGGGGTGGGTGGGGGATGG
>MDKH01105072.1:0-14085 GCA_005239495.1 Nicotiana undulata | reverse complement strand
CTCACTGGGTACATATTTGTTTATATGTACTCATGCTGCACTTTCCTTCTTTTCTGCACTTGACTGTGCAGGTACTGAGGCTGGTCCGTCCGGTCGTCCGCCTGTTGATAGATACTGACCGCGGCGTCACTCTAGACGGTGAGCTGTCTTCTTGGCGTTCCCCTGACAGCACTTCTGGAGCCTTCTAGTTTCCTTTTTGCACAGTCTTTTGTTCCAGACTGCGGCTTGTATATTATGTATATGTATTTTCTATAGTTGTATCTATGTAGCCGCCCGTTGACACTGTGACACTAGTCCTGACACACACTTATTACAGTTATCGGGGTTGTATATGTATTGGGCCTAGCTGTGATTCAGCTTGTTTCTACGGCCTTGCCCCATGTCGTTATTGTATTCCGCACTTTCATTGTTGTTGTTGTTCGTTGGCTTGCCTAACGCTACCGTTAGGCGCCATCACGACCTGAACCGGTTTTGGGCCGTGACAATGCTGCAAAAGAAATGTTCACGGTCGATGAGGTAATATCGATATCGGCACTATCAGCATCAGAAGGATCGAGTATCAAAGGTAAACATGAATCCAAATAGCAATCACCGCCGCCATCCTTGACCAAATCGGAGAAGCAGAAAATGGAAGAAGAAGAGGAAGATTTTTTGACTGCTCGAAAGGTATACCTGGGAACGGGGTTAAAACCCGTACTCAGGAAAAAGCTTATTCAATTTCTTATTGATAACATAGATTATTTTGCTTGGTCCCACTTATACATGACATGGATCCCACCAGAGATAACAACACATTGACTATTCCTGGACCCAAAGTTCAGACAGGTGAAACAAAAGAGAATGCCCCAGTCCGAGGTAATGCACGCATTCATAAAGGACAAGGTAACTAAACTTCTCAAAATAGGGTCCATTCGGGAGGTAAAATATCCCGAATGGTTAGCCAATGTAGTCGTAGTCCCTAAAAAAGGAACAAACTTAGGACGTGCGTAGATTATAAGTATTTAAACAAGGCATGTCCCAAAGATTCTTTTCCACTGCCTAACATCGATCGCATGATCGACGCCATAGCCGACCACGAGATCCTTAGTTTTCTCGATGCCTATTGCGGGTACAATCAAATCTAAATGAACCCGGAAGACCAAGAAAAGACTTCATTTATCACAAAGTATGGAACATATTCTTATAATGTAATGCCCTTCGGGCTAAAAAAACGCAGGAGCTACCTACCAACGCCTAGTAAATAAAATGTTTGAAGATCAAATAGGTAAGTCAATGGAAGAACGACTTTGCCTCGACCCCTGAATGCCAACATGCGTTAGAAGAATTGAAGTGATACCTCTCGACCCCCCATTGCTTCATACTCCAAAGGTAGATGAAAAACTCTACTTGTACTTGGCAGTTTCAGAGATCACGGTAAGTGGTGTCCTGGTTCGAGAAGAACAAGGTACGTAATTTCTTGTTTATTATGTAAGTCAAACTCTAAGAGAAGCTGAAACTAGATATCCGCACTTAGAGAAATTGGCACTTGCACTAATAAGCGCCTCTAGGAAGCTAAAATCGTACTTTCAATGTCACCCCATATGTGTATTAACCACTTACCCGCTTCGTAATGTTTTGCATAAGCTCGAACTGACGGGTCGATTGGCCAAATGGGCCGTCGAACTCAGTGGGTACGATATCGAGTATCAACCTCGAACGGCCATCAAGTCTCAAATTTTAGCAAACTTCGTGGCCGATTTCACACCAACCCTCGTACCTGAAGGAGAAAAGGAACTCTTGTTAAAATCGGGTACATCATCGGGGGTGTGGACCCTTTTCACAGACGACACTTTTAATGTGAAGGGGTTCAGGCTAGGAATCATTTTGAAGCCGCCCGCGGGCAACACTATTAGTCAATCCATCAAAACTTCTAAGTTGACTAACAATGAGGCCGAGTACGAGGCCATGATTGCAGGTCTCGAACTAGCTAAAAGCTTGGGAGCGGAAGTCATTGAATTCAAGTGAGACTCTTTGCTAGTGGTAAACCAAGTAAACAAAACCTTCGAGGTTCGAGAGGATAGAATGCAAAGGTATTTGGAAAAGATGTAGGTGACTTTGCACCATTTTAAAGAATGTACCTTGCAACACGTACCTCGAGAACAAAAACAGTGAAGCCGATGCGCTTGCAAATTTGGGGTCATCAGTCGAAGATGACGAAATCAGCTCGGGGAATGTCGTTTAACTCTCGAGATCCGTGATCGAAGAAGGTAACGTTGAGATAAACTCTACAAGCTTAACCTGGGATTGGAGGAATAAATATATTGAATACTTGAAAAATAGAAAGCTCCCATCGGACCCTAAAGAATTGAGGGCCATACGAACCAAAGTTGCTCGATTCATATTGGCTGAAGATGGAACGTTATATGGAAGGACGTTTGACGGACAATTAACAGTATGTTTGGGACCATGTGAAACGAATTATGTTCTACGAGAATTCCATGAAGGTACTTGTGGGAACCAGTCTGGTGCCGAATTGTGGATTCAGAAAATCATCAGAGCGGGATACTATTGGGATAATATGGAAAAAGACACTAAGGAGTTTGTTCGAAAGTGTGATAAATGCCAAAGGTATGCATCGATGATCCACCAGCCCGGAGAACAACTTCATTCGGTCCTATCCACATGGCCATTCATGAAATGGGGGATGGATATCGTCGGCCCCCTGCCATCGGCCCCAGGTAAAGCTAAGTTCATTTTATTTATGACTGACTATTTCTCTAAATGGGTTGAATCACAGGCTTTCGAGAAAGTCAGAGAGAAAGAAGTTATAGACTTCATCTGGGAGCACGTCGTATGCCGATTCGGGATACCCACCGAGATAGTGTTCGACAATGGAAAACACTTTATTGGCAGCAAAATAACGAAGTTCCTCGAAGATCATAAAATAAAAAGGATATTATCGACGATGTATCATCCTAGTGGTAACGGGCAGGCCAAATCAACGAACAAAACCATCATTCAAAACCTAAAGAAAAGGTTGAACGACGCTAAGGGGAAATGGAGAGAAATTCTACCCGAAGTTATTTGGGCATATCGGACAACGACAAAATCTAGTACGGGGGAAACACCGTTCTCCTTAGTATATGGCGCCGAAGCTATGATCCTGGTCGAAGTCGGGGAACCAAGCATATGGTTTCGATACACACGGAATAATCAAATCACGAGGCTATGAACACAAGCCTCGAATTGTTAGATGAAAAAAAGGAGGCCGCCCTCATTCGAGTGGCCACCCAAAAATAGCGGATCGAAAGATACTATAATCGAAGAGAAAATCTTCGACACTTCAAAATAGGGGACTTATTTGAGAAAAGTCACCCTCAACGCTGAAGATCCAAACGAGGGGAAACTCAGCCCAAATTAGGAAGGACTGTATTAGGTTCTCGGTATCATCGGAAAGGGATCTTATAAGCTTGGCACAATGAACGGCGAACAACTGCCAAATAATTGGAACATATCACTTCTCATATGATATTATTGCTAAGGTATGACTCTCTCCCTTTTTCATTTATATTTGATACTAACTTCTTGCAGGTGTTCGATCAAGGACATCGAGACCTTAGGTTTTAAAGCACGTGTTGCACTCTTTTTTCCTTAGATCGATTTTTGTCCCAAATGGGTTTTTACGGCAAGGTTTTTAACGAGGCAACAATTATATGTGCTACGTGGGGACAATTCCAGAGTATCAAAGGCTTCTTTACAATCAACCTCGAATACTGGGGGGCATCACCCTCTAATGTTATGTTTTCAAGGAAGATGCTTCGTGTCAGCAGGGTTTCGATAGGAAAACTTTGTAATGGGCCAAACGGTCGAATGAACCGTGTCCATATATATTAGTCGAGACCCAATGGAAAAACATGTACGCATGTATAAAATATTCAAAGAAGCATTTTTTCCTTATCAAATATCTTGTGCCTCAAAGAAAATTTTCTACTATGCAAGCTCCATGCTTATGATTTTTGTTAAATATGGCTCAAGGGCCAAGTACAATTACACCTCAAACGGTAAATGATTCAAGGGTCAAGTACAAATACACCTCGAACACTTAGGGACTACCGTCGGCAATCAACATGTTCGAATTATCTAAACTCGAATCCATAAGACCTCAAAGAGGAACCCCTCGATATATAGGCCAAGGCCATCATTCTCGGGGACTAACGCTTCGAACAAGTTTAAAGTGTTGTGGGGAAATAAGCCTAAGAGGCATACCCAAAGGCTACGGCCAAACTAACGTGGATTGGATACGTCCGAATCCCGCAATAAAAACAGGCCTTCGAATTCATTGAAAACCGGTTAAAAAGGCTACCCACGACAAAATAATCAAAAGGGCTTCGATAAAGGCAGCCCTCGAAAAACCTTAAGAGGTATCAAATTATCCTAACACAAACATGCTAAGACACAAAAATAAAAGGGATTTCGATCAACATTAAACCCTCAAAAAACCCAATGGGTAAAAAATACATGCTAAGGCATGAGAAATCTTTACTAAGTTTTTAAGCCGAAAGAGGGAAAAATATCCATCCTATAGAGGCCATATCGGCCAAATTTAAAAGATCCTAAGGGACAATACACTTAGAGTTCTAGATCGTGTTCTCAATCAATTCGAACCTAAGGGTTACACTATTTCAAGCTCGAATAAAAACTCACTCAACTATAGCTCGAGCACTCGTCATTACTTGATACAAACCTTAAGGGGCATGTTGCTGTAAGTTCGGACCTTACTCGAACTCGACTATAAAACCAGTGCTATCGTGACTTCGACCAAGCCACCCAAAATCAAAATCTTGAACATATTGATCAAAGCATAAAATTGTGCTAAAATTTTACAAGGCACTAAGCGTGTTTGAAGACAAAAATTGAGAAGGCATTCAAAACAAATTTTTCTTTATACATATATGAACAAAAAATGTGTACAAGGGACCGGCAAGGGTATTACAAAAAGGAAAAAGAAAAAGAAAGTCCTAACTATGACCTTGGTCGATTTCTTCATCGAAGGCAGCTTCTCCTTTGGGCCCCTCTCCATTATCAGACCTACCTCGGCTGCCCTCATAATCATCGGAGGAGGCAAGCAACCTTCCATCGGCTTCAAGAACCTTAGCTTGAGCTATCTTCTCATAGAGGTCAAAGCCTCGAGCGTGGATTTCATCGAGGCTTTCCCTTCGAGATTGGCACTTAGCCAATCATTACTCCACCGCACCCGATCGGAGGCCTCCCTCAGCTGAGTTTGGGCAGCCTCGGCATCAGGCAGATACATGGCTATGGACTTTTAATCCAAGACCTTCGTCTTTTCGACCTCCTCCTTGGCCTCAACAAGCTCGGCCTCGAGCTTTGTGATCCTTTTGTCCTGGGCTGAGCTCTTCTCTTTAGTGAACCGAAGTTGAACTTCGGCCGATGACAGTTTGGCCGAGGCAACCTCTTTTTCCGCATCAAGGCGGTCCATGTTCTCTTTCCACCAAATGCAATCAGCCTTAACCTGATCGATTTCCCCCCATAACAGCTCGATTATTTCAATCTTCTGATGCAACTGAGACATCAAAGTGTTAGCCTCCACCCTTGGATCAAGTCCGTATTTTTTCAAAAGGACATTTACCTGCTCGTTCAGCTCGGCCTCTTCCTTACGAGCCTTGGCCAAGTCTGCTCGAAGGTCCCTGAGCTCTTCATCCTTTGGACTACAAAGGAGCTTTAAAGCATTCCTCTCCTCCGAGGTTTTCTGGAGCTCGGCCTCGCATTGGCCCATGTCGGCCCGAGACTTGGTAAAGGCCTATACAAAGAGAAAGATATAAGTCGGACTTAAAGAAAGAAAGAAAAAGAAGAATAAGAATTACAACAACTCATGCTTACCCGAGATAGGAGACGTTGGGACTCTTCAAAAAGGGTGGATGCATCATT
Source organism: Nicotiana undulata (assembly GCA_005239495.1). Lineage (NCBI taxonomy): Eukaryota > Viridiplantae > Streptophyta > Magnoliopsida > Solanales > Solanaceae > Nicotiana > Nicotiana undulata. Next base: position 8,160 of record MDKH01105072.1, on the reverse strand, counting down.
GAGGTCGAAGGCATCATCAACCCCAGTAAAGAAATCTCGAAAGGGATCTTCTTCACTAGAGACTCCGCCTATGTCAGGTGTCTTCAAGTCCCGAGCATCTCTTATTTCCTCTTCAAAGTAAGTCGGAAAAGAGGGTGAATGACCTGCTGTAATTGCTTCGAGCGAGTCTCTTGTGGCGCTTTCTGCCCTCGGGGTTTTAGAACCGGCCTCGTCCGGTATGTTCATAGATGGTCGAGAGATGATCTTGACCCCAAGAGATTTAGGGTCCCCACCCTAACCTTTCTTGGAAGCCTCCTCACCATGAGGCTTGGTTCCAGTAGTTGCCTCCGGCTTTGAAGGTTTGGCGGCCTCGACAGTCTTCCTAGGTCGAGCCACCAACGTCGATGTATCTCCTTCTTCTTCTTCCTCCTCTTCTCTCAATATTCGGACCGAGTCTATAGTGAGATCAATGACCTTCCTCCTGATCCTTCAAGGTTTGGGTTTGGGGTCCTCAGACAGCGAGACCCCATTCCTTTTCTTGTCTTTCCCCGGCTTCGGAATCGGGGACTTGGCCTCTTCCTCGCCACTCGGGGGCCTCAATATTGCGTCTTTGTTCAGTCCTGCACAAAAGAATATTAGTAAGAAAGAAATGCATGGAAAGTATCTCGAATATAAGGAAGAAAACCCTTACCATGGTTCTTTGCCTCCCATCTGCCCTTTGCCAAGTCACGCCAGCTGCGCTCGGCATGGGAGGAAGTCGAGGCCAACTTCCGAACCTAGTCTTCAAGGTAGGGGACCGCGAGTGGCATCTAGGCAACCACCGCATAACAAATAAAAATGTTACATAAGGCAAAGGCAGATTATGAAGGTTAATGGGTAATACATTACTTACGATTTGGGTTCCACTTCTCGGGGAACGGCAATTTCTCCTCCAGGATGATGTCACAGGTCCTTACCTGCATGAACCGGATCATCCAACCCCGGTCCTTGTCCTCATCGATGCTCGTGAACAAGGCCTTCATTTCTCGGTGTTGGAGCTTGATCAATCCTCAGAAAAAGTCGGGGTCTATATAACCGCATGAGGTGGCTAAGAGTGAATTCCAGCCCCTAGGCCTTGCTGGAGAAGAAGCGAAACATGATCATAATGCACCAGAACAAGGGGTGAACCTGGCCGAGGGTGAACTGTTACCTTTTGAAAAAATCGATGATAATTGGGTCGAGAGGACCCAATGTGAAGGGGTAAGTGTAAACACTTAAAAACCCCTCCACATGAGTAGTAATGCTCTCTTCAGGAGCAGGGATTTGTACCACGACCTCGGACCCCCAGTTACAGTCCCTCTTCATGGCCTCAAGGTGTCTCGTCGTTATGGAGAAGATATATCTCGACACATGTTCACATCGGCCGGGGACCGATGTAGGGTTCTCGACTTTGAAGTCGGATTTTAAAGTGCATGGGCCGGGAACATACTCGTGAGGGAGCGGTTCCACCGGTGTTTTGCCACCGATCGACCGGGAAGAAAAAGAAGAAGCTGTCTCCTTTTATGGGACGATTTTGGAGGTTTTCACCATTGATTCATGTAGAGAGAAGCGGAGAAAGGTGAAACTTGATGTTTTGGTGCTAAAGAAAATGACTCAACAGGCGGTGTAAGAGAAGAGATTAAGAGAATTAAGGGACTGAGAAATTTGGTGAATGTGAAAGCAAAGTTTTGATTCAACAGAAGAGTCTATATTTATAGATTTACGGCGACGGTTCAGTGGTGCTAGTGGCCGACCGCCCACTAAAAAGCATTAATGATTTGGGGAACTGTACTGACGGGACATTTCAGTCACCTCCGTCGCTTACGTCACAAAGATGACATCACTATCGAGGTCTCCAGAAAATTGAGGTTCAAGTCGTTTCTTATCATTTTATTCTAAGAAACGAAGGGACTACCTGTATACGGTAGAAATTGGGGCCACCTGATTTCATTCCTTGATCGAGATAGGAATGTCACATCAAAGAGCTAGGACGTCGAGTCCGAAATCGAAGCCTATTTCCAGACCGAGTTCGACATCAATAATTGAGGCCAGAAAGAGACAAACTCCGAAGTGACATCAATTTAGCTTGATAACGGAAAGGGCGAGATATTCGCGACAGGTCGAGGATCGCGACGTGAATCTCGGAACGGATCGATCTATGGCGGTTAATCATATGTTAATATTGATTTTCTACTATAATTAGAAATGTACCTTATTTAAGATTCCTCTATTATATAAAGAGGAATTCAATCCATCTGTAATCATCATTATTCACTATAAAAATACATACACGCATTACTCTCTTTCTATTTCACTTACTGTTCGTCTGAATTGCTTTATCATTCACTGTTCTTACTATTCCATCTCGAGACTGTCTCAAATCGAGGTCGAGATTTGGCTTACATACTGGTTTAATTTATTTTATCGCCTTATTCATCTGTTTAATTCCTTGTTTATCAATTGGTATTGGATCAAATCACATGTCCTTAAAACCACAATATAAGTTTGATTGTTATCCGAATTTGAGGGTAAACAACTTCCCAATTTGACGTTGTAGGTAAAGATGTCCCTGATTTTGAATATACTCCTAGAAGTATCGCTGAATTACATAAGATTCCCACTCTATCACAAGCCAAAACTCAAGCTGCTGTTATTTTTGCCAATGATTAGCGTCAAAAGACAGCTGCGTACAGGTCCCAAGGTCATATTTTCACTTTGAATGTTGTCCTTAAAAGATTCTTTCCTGGAAAATTAGTCATTTTTTTCTTCTTATTTTCTGGTGTTTGGTAAGTAGTAGAAGGTACTATCCCAAAAGCATTTTTATATAAACTACGCGACCCTATGGAGAGTTGGGGGTTCGGTGGGAGGGGTTGGGGGGGGGGGTTATTGGTTGTGCGGCTGAAGATGGGTTCAGGGGGTGGGGGGAGGATTGAAACTACCAAGTTGAGAGTTTTTGGAAATCTTTTCCCTTTTCTTGCTAGGGAAGTGATTGTCCTAAAATTAGAGAAAAATGTGTTCACAAGGATAATACTTTTCAAAACATTTAATCCAACCAAACATGAAAATTTTGAAAATTATTTTTCTCCATACCAAACACACCCTTGGTTGAAAATTGAGGTTCTTGTCCGAGTGAGCTGATTGTGTGTTTGTGATTACAACTGCAAGGATGCGAGAGATACTGGAGAGTGTGGGATTGGCTCAAGAGAGTTTATCATCTAATGTGGTTTCATCTGCACATGTTCTTGCAAAGGTTGCAAATTTATTGGATATTCGAGATACTGAATTAAGTAGGTTGGTCACCTTTTTTTCCTAATTAATTTTCTAAATTCTTACTTTTAATTTTGTTTGTACTGACTAGACAAAAACATTGAAGTTTTCTTTTTGCGGTGGCAGATCTTTCTTTACAGAAAACAGCAGTAGAAGAGAAGAGAGCTAAAGTGCAGCAGGAATCAAAAGTCCTTCTCGAATATACGCGAAAGGCAATAGCAAGATGGACTTATTTGAAAAGGTGAATTTTTAGTTACTCTCTCTTGCTCGTCGTGAAATAACTCATGCTGAATGTGGCAGGCACTATGTTCGTGTGTTATGTTGTTAAGCAAAATACATAAGTTACCCCCTAAACTATGGACCACATCCCTATTATACACTTTTTGCGGGAAAAAATTACTTTACACACTCAACATTTTCAAAGTGTAACTAAGACACACCTTTTTTTTTCTTGACCAGTTTACTAAATTATGTTTAATGTCACTCACCAATAAGGACGTGACATGTGTCATTAACTCAAAATAATAATAATAATAATAATAATAATAATAATAATAATATAAAATTACACATATACCCTCATCTTCTTCAACTCCATCTCTTTCATCTCCATCTCCATCTCCCCCTCCGACGACCACCACAAAAATCAAAACTACAAGAGATAATGCACAGATAATGAGACCTTTAACATATAGTACAAAGTCCGAAACAAATTCGAATTCATTGACCAAGATAATTTCAAGACAAAGAAAATCATAGTTATTGACCAAGATAATTCGAAGACAGAAATAAAATTTCAGTCAAGCGAAACCAAAGCAAAAGTAAGTCATAAATCTTGACGTTCTATGCTATGAGATTAACACCAAAAAGTTCTAAATTTTCAATTTCCTTTTGCTTGAAATGGTGGCACCCAAATTGATGGAGAGGACAACAGTCCTCATAATCCTCAACTTACTATACAATTTGTAATAGCAGCTCCGACAGCATATTCGACCACGACGATGTCGCATCACCGGAATCCAATTCGACGACATCGTCATTTTTCAACTGCTAATTTATTCGAATCGCTAAGAAATCGAATTTAGCTGCTAATTTTCTAAAAGTTAATGAAAATTAGGAGCCCAGGTTATATGATATTTGGACTGTAAATTCATGGAGAAGAGAAAAGGGGACGGCGGGTCCAACCAAGATGAAAGGGAGGAGGGGCTTGGAAAAAATCATAAAAGAGAATTGGGGATGGGGAACGAGGAAGACGAAAGAGAAGAAGGGGGTGAGGTTCTGGGGACTATTTACTTAAAGAAATAAAAGGTAAATTTTTTTGACACCTGTTAATTAACAAAAGAGGTTCACGCTCTTATCTTTTTGGTTACACACGCCCCTGCCACGTAGCAAAAGAGATGTGTCTTAGGCACACTTTGAAAATATTGGGTTTAATAGATTGCATGTGCTCAAAAAGTGTGTCACGGGGATTTGGTCCTAAGGTCCGGGGGTAAACTATGTAATTTACCTTTCAAGAAATAAATACTTACACTGTCGCATAAAGAAATTCTTAGCCTTTCAGTTAAGCAATGTTGTCCTTTCTTCTCTTAATTGTCTGTGTTTTAGCAGAATACTTTCACAGCTGGAAGATGATATTGCTCCTTGCCAAGCACAAATGGAAAACTGGAAAACAAATTTGACAATTATAGAGTCGAAAGAGCGGCAATATTTGCAAGAATATGGTTATTACAAGGTAAATTCCACCCCCTCCGTTCCAAATTATGTGAACCTGAGAAAAAATGAAAACTTTTGAAATTTGTGGTCCTAAACAATTTAAAAAGGGGCCCACAGTATTTTTGTGGTTATACGGCTATCTCCAACCTTTACCCCCATTTTTGTCCCCAAAATGGGGATTTTCCCATTTTGGAGACAACTTACTCCAACCATTCCCCCATTTTTTCCTCCCAAAAAAAAATTCTTTTTTATATTCTTCTCTCTCTTCTATATTATATTATTATCTTTCATTTCAATTTTTATTTTTTAAATTTCATTAAACAAATTCCATCTTTTATTTTCATTAATTTATAATTTTCATTAAAACAATTCCATAAAATTTTAAATAATATAATTTGTATGCAATTATTATAGATTAACTAATAATTCAAATAAAAGTGAAAATCATTGTGATACAAGATTAATCAAATACATATTACATAACGATAAAATTCATTCAAAATACAACATAAATATTCAACTTCAACCTCTAGTATTCTCCCATAAATGATCTATTAATGCATTACGAAGTGCAAAATGAGCATCTTTGTCCTTAATTCTTCTATGTCGAGCTAAAAAATCTTGAAATCATTGATTTTCATCTACTGTCATTTCTACTGTTGGAGGTGGACCTTCCAAATCATCTTGAATTGGTGCGTTAAGATCACGCTCATTCTCGATTATCATGTTGTGCAGTACAATACATGTAGTTTAAATTTTTATGTATTTTCAATTTTCATGTATTTCCAATTTTAATGTATTTTGCATTTAATGTATTTTTAATTTTCATTTTTCAATTTTAGCAGCATCTAATATTTTATATTTGTATCATTCATTTTTTGAGATGATTATATATTTTTTGTACAATTATAACTTATAATAAAATTAACTTACAATTTTACTTAAAAATAATAAATGCACAAAAATTAATTTATCAAAATTATACGCCAAAGTTAAGATGAAAAATTAATATTATAAAGATATTGCATAAACATAATTAGATATATGTAAAGAAGTAAATTAAAAGAGTTAAATAATAAAATAAAAATAAATATGAGTGAATAGTAATTGGGGAGATGAATGTGTAACCCCATATTTGAGGGAACACTATTCATCCCCCATTTTGGGGGCAAAAATGGGGAGGGTTGGAGCTTGTTTACCCCAAAATTTTCCCCCATTATGGAGAAATGAGGTAAGGTTGGAGAAGCTCTAAAAGCTTCTCATTAAGGGTAAAATTGTAAATTTAACCAAAAATATTTTCAAATTTAGAAAATGGTCATTCTTTTTTAAACGGATAAAAAAGAAATAAGTTCACACAAAGTGGAACGGAGGGAGGAGTAGTATATATTGAGCGGTTATGAGGACATCTTCTTTAGAAGTAGTATATCGTGCAATCTTGTGGTTCCAGGGCTTAGAGTTTATTGGTTTTCATGGCACGTCCTTTTGAACATTTGCTAGTGTAGGTGGAATTTATACATGTGCATGTGTATGGATTTCACATCTCTAAGTTATATTTACTTTGTGAAGAAGTTTGATGCAAATTTTTCTCTAGAATAGAAAAGATTCAATATCATCAAGACGCTAGTCTGCACCATGTTGACTTGTGAGTGGGTTTGTCTTATTTTATTTCTATTCTTCTGTGCCAACAGAGATAGGAGATTTTTTGGCACTATTTTTTGTTGATGACAAAATCGTCCATCGCTGTTTCTCTTCAATTCTCCTACTACATGGAGGTTCTTGGCTAAGTTAAAGCCTTGGGTTGGCTGCATGTGGCTTGTGAGGATTGGTGAAAGGCCTCTAGGGCTGTGCTATCTGTAACACATGGAATGGGCCGAAGAGTGGAAATTGTATGAAAGTTGGCTAGATGGTCAATGGGAAGTTGGAAGTCATGTGGGAAAGAATAGAGCTAATGCTACTAGTGTTGTATATTTTTAGATCTATCCGAATTTATATTGGGGCACTTGTTTAAGATCTTAATATCATGCAACTATCTAGTAATTTTAATTTTATATTCTACTTTTTTGATATATTAATTTTTGTATATATTATATTTATATAAAATTATAAGTTAATTTTATTATTATTATAATTGTATAAAAAGAAATATGACTATTATTTAAAAATGAAATATGTAAATGTAAGATATCTAATGTTGCTAAAATTGAAAAGTGAAAACTAAAATTTAAAAAGGAAAATTAACAATACATAAATTAAAAATACATTAACATTAAAAGTACATCAAAGGAGGAAACATTAAAATTGAAATTACATTAAAGATGCACGTGATGTCCAGCTCCTACGATAGAAGAGGCAGTAGATGAAGATCACCGATTTGAACAATTTTTAGCTAGACACAAAAAAATTAAGGATAAAGATGCGCATTTCGCACTTTGTAAATGCATTAATCGAGCATTTATGGGAGAATAGAGGTGAAAGTTGAATATTTATGCGGTACTTAAATTAAATTTACTATGATGTAATATTTATTTAATTATCTTTTTTGATTTCACTTTTAGTTGATTTATCCTTTAAAATAATTTTGTAATAAATGATTATATAAGTGGTGATTGTGAATTATATGTGATGAATATGGAAAAAAGAAAAAAGAAAAAATTAGTTTGAAGGAAATAAAAAATAAAAATTTAAATAGAAGATAATAATATAATATAGAAGAAAAAGAAGAATATGAAAAAGAATATTCCTTTTTGGTGTAAAATATAGTGTAATGGTTGGAGAAAATTTGATGTTGCACCATTTTGGTATGAAATTTAGTGTGAAATTTGATGTTAAGGTAGGAGATGGCCTAATTGTGATGACCCAAAAGATCATCTTATGTAATTTAAGCTATATATGTGTTCCGAGGCTCCGAGAGCCTCCGTTAGTCTCACCTCGATATACGTGCGCAACCCGGACGTGTAGCCGGGAAGCTATTATGTGAAAATTGGATAAAAATGAGTTTTGATAATTAATAAATGAATATAGTTGACTTTGGTCAACATTTCTGGTAAACGGACCCGGACCCGTGATTCGACGTTCCTGGAGGGTCCGTAGGAAAATATGGGACTTGGACATATGCCCGGGATCAAATTTCGAGGTCCCAAGCCCGAGAAATGAATTTTTAAAGAAAATTATTTTCTGAAAATA
>ML270967.1:0-18632 GCA_005239495.1 Nicotiana undulata | reverse complement strand
CCTAGCGGGTTCAACGTTAGGCGCAGTCACGACCCAAAGGGTGGGAATTTGGGTCGTGACAGGAAGCCTCCTCACATCACTCATAAGGCCTAGAAGCCTCCTCACATCACTCATAAGGCGTGGAAGCCTCCTCACATCACTCATAAGGCTTGGAAGCCTCCTCACATCACTCATAAGGCCTGGAAGCCTCCTCACATCATTCATAAGGCCTGGAAGCCTCCTCACAACACTCATAAGGCTTGGAAGCCTCCTCACATCACTCAGTCATACACTCTCAATTTGCCCTTAGGCCATAAACATACCGGGTTCTCGACCCAAAACAATATTTCATTTTTCAATAAATAGTATCAAAATACTCTGAGTGTCAAAACCATTTATCAGGAAAAAACTGAGTTTAATTCACAACATATCAAGTGAGGAAACATAGTAAAACAGTCCCCCAAGGGATAAACAGATCGGCACTAGGCCCCAAACACGGCTTACAACCCAAATCATATCATAATAAAATAGTACTAATTAAGCATATGCTTAAAAATTTGGTTTCGCAACTCGATAGTCGCCTAAATAGGAAAGATGTTTCCAAAGTTTCCACCTTTTCATTTCAAAACCCGTAAAAGGGTGCATAGTCCGGGGTTTCATACCCTCAGGACAGGATTTCAAGACATTACTTACTTCAAAACTAGCCCGAAACTACTCCGCAATGCTTTTGCATTTCAAATAAACTTCTGAACGCTCCAAATCTACCAAGTTCAGATTTTTATCATCAATATGTGCTTAAGGAACAGATTCCAATTGAAAGATATCAAATTTAGCTCAAAAATCCGAAACCGGTCAAAGCCTGACCTCCGGGCCCGCGTCCTGAAACTCACAAATTTTTACAGAAAAGTGTTCTTCATCTTCTCACGATTCTGTACATATAAAGAACACCAAAATCGGAGTCCGTTTGACCCCTCAAATCGACCCTAAGCTTTTCTCACGATTTTCTTCCACAATCTTCATCCCCAAGTCATAGATAATCAATTCTAAGCTTTGTTCTTTCAATTCCTTATTATTTTGCATCACTTTTAAAGCAAAAACAAAGAATGTTCATGGTAAAAATCTAGGTTTTGGGTAGAATTATTGTCACGACCCCAAATCCTAACAGGCCGTGATGGCGCCTATCGTGGAACTAGGCTAGCCGACCATCACTTTACTACGCTTTTGTTCAATCATAACAGTTCACAATTAGATAATCAGCAAGCAACCATAGCATAAATAATATAAATAAGTCTTAGCGTCCCCATAATATTCTAAACCACCTCCCAAGAACCGGAGTCAATAGTCATGAGCATCTAAGAATAATTAAATCTAACACTGCTAAAACTATGATATATGTCTCTGAATCAAATGCTTAAACTAAATGAGGAAAGGAAATGAAGAAGCTGTGGACGCTGGACAGCTACCTCGAAATCCCGTGAACTTCTGCTATCGAACCTGCGTCAGCTACTGCTGAGAGCTGGTACCTGGATCTGTGCATAGAGGCACAGGGAGTCTTTATGAGTACGCCAACTCAGTAGTAATGAAAATAAATCACAGTCTGAGTAATATAAACACACAGAACATGTACACAATTCCACAAACCAGTAAAATACCAAGTCACCAAGTAGTATTAAGCAATTTCATAGGTTCAAAAACCAGTTCCAAACTCCTTTGAAAAACAAGTACAATATTAGTATATCTCAGTGAAATCCTCAGTAAAACCAGTGTGAAAACGAAGTAAATCATGGTTTGAAAACGAAGTAAAACCTTTCATATAAACTGCCCCTCGGGCCATAATCATTTCTCGTAACAATATTTTTAAGTATCAGCCCATCAGGCATCCCCACAATCACTCTGCCCATCAGGCATCCTCACAATCACTCTGCCCATCAGGCAACCTCACAATCACTCTGCCCATCAAGCATCCTCACAATCACTCTGCCCATCAGACAACCTCACAATCAGTCCTCATAAGCCCCGCGGGCATCACTCAATCGGTACTGACGCTCACTGGGGGTGTGTTACAGACAACAGAGGGGCTCCTACAGCCCAAGCGCAATAATAACATAAGGCCTGGAACCTTCTCACTTCTCTTATAAGTCCTGGAAGCCTCCTCACCTCTCCGGCGCTCACTGGAAATGGGCTCATACTCCGAAGGGGCTCTTACAGCCCAAGCGCAATAATAGCATAAGGCTTGGAAGCCTTCTCATCACTCTCATGAGGCCTGGAAGCCTCCTCACATCACTCATAAGGGCCTGAAGCCTCCTCACATCACTCATAAGGCCTGGAAGCCTCCTCACATCACTCATAAGGCCTTGATGTCTCGTCACATCACTCATAAGGTCTGGAAGCCTCGTCAAGTCACTCATAAGGCCTGGAAGCCTCCTCACAACACTCATAAGGCCTGGAAGCCTCCTATCAAACACTCAGTCAGACACTCTCAATTTTCCCTTAGGCCATAAACATACTATTTCATTTTTCAATAAATAGTATCAAAATACTCTGAGTGTCAAAACCATTTATCAAGAAAAGACTGAGTGTAATTCAAAACATATCAAGTGAGGAAACATAGTAAAACAGTCCCCCAAGGGGTAAACAGATCGGCACTAGGCCCCAAACACGGCTTACAACCCAAATCATACCATAATAAAATAGTACTAATTAAGCATAGGCTTAAAAATTTGTTTCGCAACTCAATAGTCGCCTAAATAGGAAAGATGTTTCCAAAGTTTCCACCTTTTCATTTCAAAACCCGTAAAAGGGTGCATAGTCCGGGGTTTCATACCCTCAGGACAGGATTTCAAGACATTACTTACCTCAAAACTAGCCCGAAACTACTCTGCAATGCTTTTGCCTTTCAAATCAACTTCCGAACGCTCCAAATCTACCAAGTTCAGATTTTTATCATCAATATGTGCTTAAGGAACGGATTCCAATTGAAATATATCAAATTTAGCTCAAAAATCCGAAACCGGTCAAAGCCCGACCTCAGGGCCCGCGTTCTGAAACTCAGAAACTTTTACAGAAAGGTGTTCTTCATCTTCTCACGATTCCGTACGTATAAAGAACACCAAAATCGGAGTCTGTTTGACCCCTCAAATCGACCCTAAGCTTTTCTCACGATTTTCTTCCATAATATTCATCCCCAAGTCATAGATAATCAATTCTAAGCTTTGTTCTTTCAATTCCTTATTATTTTGCATCACTTTTTAAGCAAAAACAAAGAATGTTCATGGTAAAAATCTAGGTTTTGGGTAGAATTATTGTCACGACCCCAAATCCTAACAGGCCGTGATGGCTCCTATCGTGGAACTAGGCTAGCCGACCATCACTTTACCACGCTTTTGTTCAATCATAACAGTTCACAATTAGATAATCAGCAAACAACCATAACATAAATAATATAAATAAGTCTTATCGTCCCCATAATATTCTAAACCACCTCCCAAGAACCGGAGTCAATAGTCATGAGCATCTAAGAATAAATAAATCTAACTTTGCTAAAACTATGATATATGTCTCTGAATCAAATGCTAAAACTAACTGATGAAGGGAAATGAGGAAGCTGTGGACGCTGGACAGCTACCTCAAAATCCCGTGAACTTCTGCTATCGAACCTGCGTCAGCTACTGCTGAGAGCTGGTACTTGGATCTGTGCATAGAGGAACATGGACTCTTTATGAGTACGCCAACTCTGTAGTAATGAAAATAAATCACAGTCTGAGTAATATAAACACACAGAACATGTACACATTTCCACAAACCAGTAAAACACCAAGTCACCAAGTAGTATTCAACAATTTCATAGGTTCAAAAACCAGTTCCAAACTCCTTTGAAAAACTAGTACAATATCAGTATATCTCAGTGAAATCCACAGTAAAACCAGTGTGAAAACGAAGTAAATCATAGTTTGAAAACTCAGTAAAACCTTTCATAAAAACTGCCCCTCGGGCCATAATCATTTCTTGTAACAATAATTTTAAGTATCAGCTCATCAGGCATCCTCACAATCACTCTGCCCATCTGGCATCCTCACAATCACTCTGCCCATCAGGCAACCTCACAATTACTCTGCCCATCAGGCATCCTCACAATCACTCTGCCCATCAGACAACCTCACAATCAGTCTCCGCGGGCATCACTCAATCAGTACCGGCGCTCACTAGGGGTGTGTTACAGACAACAGAGTGGCTGCTACAGCCCAAGCGCAATAATAACATAAGGCATGGAAGCTTTCTCACTTCTCTAAAGTCCTGGAAGCCTCCTCACCTCTCCGGCGCTCACTAAAAATGGGCTCATACTCCGAAGGGGCTCATACAGCCCAAGCGCAATAATAACATAAGGCCTGGAAGCCTTCTCATCTCTCTCATGAGGCCTGGAAGCCTCCTCACATCACTCATAAGGCCTGGAAGCCTCCTCACATCACTCATAAGACCTGGAAGCCTCCTCAAATCACTCATAAGGTCTGGAAGCCTCCTCAAGTCACTCATAAGGCCTAGAAGCCTCCTCACAACACTAATAAAGCCTGGAAGCTTCCTATCAATCACTCAGTCAGACACTCTCAATTTTTCCTTAGGCCATAAACATACCGGATTCTCGACCCAAAACAATATTTCATTTTTCAATAAATAGTATCAAAATACTCTGAGTGTCAAAACCATTTATCAAGAAAAGACTGAGTGTAATTCACAACATATCAAGTGAGGAAACATAGTAAAAACGTCCTCCAAGGGGTAAACAGATCGGCACTAGGCCCCAAACACGGCTTACAGCCCAAATCATATCATAATAAAATAGTACTAATTAAGCATAGACTTAAAAATTTGGTTTCGCAACTCAATAGTCGCCTAAATAGGAAAGATGTTTCAAAAGTTTCCACCTTTTCATTTCAAAACCCGTAAAAGGGTGCAAAGTCCGGGGATTCATACCCTCAGGACAGGATTTCAAGACATGACTTACCTCAAAACTAGCCCGAAACTACTCCGCAAAGCTTTTGCCTTTCAAATCTACTTCTGAACGCTCCAAATCTACCAAGTTTAGATTTTCATCATCAATATGTGCTTAAGGAACGGATTCCAATTGAAAGATATCAAAGTTAGCTCAAAAATCCGAAACCGGTCAAAGCCCGACCTCCAGGCCCGCGTCCTGAAACTCAGAAACTTTTACAGAAAGGTGTTCTTCATCTTCTCACGATTCCGTACATATAAAGAACACCAAAATCGGAGTCCGTTTGACCCCTCAAATCGACCCTAAGCTTTTCTCACGATTTTCTTCCACAATCTTCATCCCCAAGTCATAGATAATCAATTCTAAGCTTTGTTCTTTCAATTCCTTATTATTTTGCATCACTTTTAAAGCAAAAACAAAGAATGTTCATGGTAAAAATCTAGGTTTTGGGTAGAATTATTGTCACGACCCCAAATCCTAACAGGCCGTGATGGCGCCTATCGTGGAACTAGGCTAGCCAACCATCACTTTACTACGCTTTTGTTCAATCATAACAGTTCACAATTAGATAATCAGCAAGCAACCATAACATAAATAATAAAAATAAGTCTTAGCGTCCCCATAATATTCTAAACCACCTCCCAAGAACTGGAGTCAATAGTCATGAGCATCTAAGAATAAATAAATCTAACTCTGCTAAAACTATGTTATATGTCTCTGAATCAAATGCTTAAACTAAATGAGGAAAGGAAATGANCAGCAATTTCATAGGTTCAAAAACCAGTTCCAAACTCCTTTGAAAAACAAGTACAATATCAGTATATCTCAGTGAAGTCCTCAGTAAAACCAGTGTGAAAATGAAGTAAATCATGGTTTGAAAACTCAGTAAAACCTTTCATAAAAACTGCCCCTCGGGCCATAATCATTTCTCGTAACAATATTTTTTAGTATCAGCCCATCATGCATCCTCACAATCACACTGCCCATCAGGCATCCTCACAATCACTCTGCCCATCAGGCAACCTCACAATCACTCTGCCCATCAGGCATCCTCATAATCACTCTGCCCATCAAGAAACCTCACAATCACTCCTCATAAGCCCAGCGGACATCACTCAATCGGTAACGACGCTCACTGGGGGTGTGTTACAGACAACGGAGGGGCTCCTACAGCCCAAGCGCAATAATAACATAAGGCCAGGAAGCCTTCTCACCTCTCTCATAAGGCCTGGAAGCCTCCTCACCTCTCCGACGCTCACTGGAAATGGGTTCAGGCTCCGAAGGGGCTCCTACAGCCCAAGCGCAATAATAGCATAAGGCCTGGAACCCTTTTCATCTCTCTCATGAGGCCTGGAAGCCTCCTCACATCACTCATAAGGCCTGGAAGCCTCCTCACATCACTCAGTCAGACACTCTCAATTTACCCGTAGGCCATAAACATACCGGGTTCTCGACCCAAAACTATATTTCATTTTTCAATAAATAGTATCAAAATACTCTGAGTGTCAAAACCATTTATCAGGAAAAGACTGAGTGTAATTCACAACATATCAAGTGAGGAAACATAGTAAAATAGTCCCCCAAGGGGTAAACAGATCGGCACTAGGCCCCAAACACGGCTTACAGCCCAGATCATATCATAATAAAATAGTACTAATTAAGCATAGGCTTAAAAATTTGGTTTCACAACTCAATAGTCACCTAAATAGGAAAGATGTTTCCAAAGTTTCCACCTTTTCATTTCAAAACCCGTAAAAGGGTGCATAGTCCGGGGTTTCATACCTTCAGGACAGAATTTCAAGATATTACTTACCTCAAAACTAGCCCGAAACTACTCCGTAATGCTTTTTCCTTTCAAATCAACTTCCGAACGCTCCAAATCTACCAAGTTCAGATTTTTATCATCAAAGCCCGACCCCTGGGCCCGCATCTCGAAACTCAGAAATCTTTACATAAAGGTGTTCTTCATCTTCTCACGATTCCGTACATATAAAGAACACCAAAATTGGAGTCTGTTTGACCCCTCAAATCGACCCCTAAAGGTCTCATAATCTCATGCCCCAAAATCCTATTTTTCTACTGTTTTTCATGAATTAAAGGCTAGGATTATGGTCTATAATCACCCATAAATGAGTTTTAATGGTCAAGACACTTACCTCTATGAAGAACACTGATGTCCTCTCTTAAAAATCGCCTCAAAAGCTTCTCCCCGTTCAAATATTGGAAGAAAACTCGAACTGCTCATTATATATATACTTTTCACGAGTTTTATTGCTCCCAGTGGATTCCTTGTGAAATTCTAATCAATTTAGGCTTTTGAATCACTCAATTTGACCTTATAATGAAAGAGATATGTAGTTTTTAAGATTTACAAATAGTGCAGGTTTTTAATAAGCCGTCAGGGGCAATTTCGTAATTAACCTAAAAATCTAGGCAACCTTGGTAAAATGGCTATAATATCCTCATACGAAGCCCAAATTCGATGATTATTTTTGCTACGGGTCCGTAATTACGATATGGATCTAATACTTCATTAAAAAAAGTAATCGGAGCTCATTTGGTCAATATAATATTATTTATCCTTGAAGAAACGACGCCGAAGCATAAGAAAAACGAGCACAACGCAGCAAAACCTATCCGAAACTCACCCGAGCTCCTCGGGACCCCGTACGAACATAATAACAAGTCCCATTACATAACTTGAACTTAGTCGAACATTCGGAACACTCAAAACAACACCAAAACACCAAATTTACGTCGAATTCAAGCCTAAGAACTTCTAAATCTCCAACTTTCGTCAATTCAAGCCTAATTCTACACTGGACATCACAAAATTATTCTGAACATACTCCTAAATCCCAAATCACCTAACGAAGCTATCCGAGCCATAATAATCCGCATTCCGAGGTCGTTTACCAATAAGTCAACTCTTAGTTGACTTTTTCCATTTTAAGGCTATTCTTAAGGACTAAGTGCCTGAATTCTCATTTAACCATTCCGTTTCCAAGCTTATCAACTCTAACACATTAATAACAGAATAAACAATCTATAATAAGTCAATAACAATAATTATAATGCAGGTTTCACGTAACGACAGACCGGGTCGTTACAATTATAGAGTTTTGTAAAAATCAAATTTTTATTTCAAATTAAGCTCGGATTTCAAAACTAATAGCATATTTGGGTTCGTGGGTGAATGGGTAAACGTAATTAGGTCCGAACCCCGAGTTTAGACTAAGCAGGCCCGGGGTCGGGTTTTCACTTTTTTTTATAGAAAACTTAGGAAAAATTATATTTTTCAATAAAGTTAGTTCCTTTAGCATTAGTTAATGATATTAAGTTAATTTTGATTATAATCGAGCAAGTTAGAGGTGAATTCAAAGGGAAAAGCAATAATTAAGCAGTGAGTGGCCTGCGAAATTGAGGTAAGTGTTTGGCCTAACTTTAGCTTGAGGGAATATGACTCCCCACTTGTTTGTTATGTGAATTGCATGGGCGTGGTGTATAGGTGTAGTGACGAGTATCTATGCACCACCCAAAGTGTTTGCTAAAAATATGATCCCCTTTCCCGTTCTCCACTTATTTGATCATTGTCTTAACTGTTACATGTTCATTATTATTTTAATGACTATTTGGCCTTGTTGAATTGTTGTTAGTTATTATTGTGACTGTTTGGAAAGAGTATTGGTTTTTTAAGTTGGTTCCCTCGTGATGTAAATATGGCTGAGAGGTTTGATATTGATTTTATGGAATAAATGTGTATATATTTTGATACTCTAGTTGGTTTCATGGTTGAGAGGTTATTGATGAAGTCTTGAGAAAAATGCAGTTTATTATTTATAATTGTTGAAACAAAGGTATTGTGAAAGGCTTGGCCTGTTTTGTGAAAATTTTGAATAAACTGATATGATATGTCTGGTGGGAGCGGGTTGCACGCCGCAACAAGGAGTTATAAGGGAGGACAGGTGGGATCGGGTCGCACGCCGCAACAGGAGTAATAAGGGAGATATTTTAGGGAGGAGTAATAAGGGAGGACAAGTGGGAGCAGGTTGCATGCCGCAACAAGGAGTGATAAGGGAGGATATTTACATTTATATTTTACTGATTTTTCAAGAAAAAGAGAATCAAAGTTTTGAAAAGCTAAAATATTTATTTTACTACTCTTTAAATATTTTAGTACTATTTTTATTTAAAGTTAATGTTTGAAACTCTGAAGAGATATTTGAGAATTGGTTATAGCTGAGTTATTTTATTTTACTTGGTTGCAACACTTAATTATCTATCTGTTTAGATTTTTTTCTTGCTCATTATTTATTGTTGTTAATGATTATGTTGTTGAAGCCCGACTTAGCCTCGTCACTACTTCGCCGAGGTTAGGCTCGACACTTACTCAGTACATGGGGTCGGTTGTACTGATACTACACTCTGCACTCTTTTGTGCAGATCCAGGTATTGACCATCAGTAGAGATATTTAGAGCGGATATTCATTCATTTGGAGATACGAGGTACATCTGCCGGCGTTCGAAGATTCCGAGAGTCTTCCCCTATTTTTACATACATTGTTTTATATTATTCAAAACAGTTACACTATTTCTTTCAGCCATTATTTGTAGTATTCTTTAGTAGTTCGTGGATTGTGACACCAGACCCTGGGGTAGTCTTACAGTTATTTATATAATTAGTTCGTGGTTCATTTCATTTAGTTGGTTATTATTATTATTATTTTATTTTAATGTTGTTGGGAATTATTTTAGTTAAGTTCATTTAGAATTTATTTATTTATGCCTAAGTAATTAATTAAGGAAATTAGTAATCGACTTCTAACATTGGCTTGCCTAGCGAGTGTGGTGTTAGGCGCCATCATGATCCCTAAGGTTGGGAATTTGGGCCGTGACAAGTTGGTATCAGAGCACTAGGTTTACTTAGGTCTCACAATCCACGAACAAGCTTAGTAGAGTCTGAAGGATCGGTACGGAGACGTCTGTACTTATCTCTTAGAGGCTATTAAGTTAGGAAACAACTCCATTTTATTTCTATTTTATCGTGCGATTCTTGTATCTCATATGCTGATTTGGATTCTTCTATTCTCTCGCAGATGGAGAGAACACGTGCTTCATCTTCCGCTGACCAGAATTCCGGACCTCCAGTAGCAGCTCCTACTATGGGCAGAGGCCGAGGCCACGCTAGAAGCCGAGGCATGGGCAGCACTCAGCCCATTGCTCAGGCAGCAGCCACAGCTGCGGAACCCCAGATTGAGATTAATGAGGGGGTTCTGGCTCATACTGTTCCAGTGAGACCAGCTCAGGTTCCCGAGGGTTTATTGCTACCCTAGTTCTTCAGGATGCTTTGGTCCGTTTAGTGGGCCTTATGGAGAGTGTAGCCCAGACTGGCACCTTTCCTGTTGTAGCAGCCGTATCTCAGGCTGGAGGAGGGGTCCCGACTCTTACTACCCACACACCAGTTCAGACTACTCCTCAGGTTCAGACTCCAGTGGCTAATCCCATTGGGGTAATTCAGCCAGTTGCAGCTGTGCCGCCCGCTAATGGGGAAGCCATGTCATCAGATGCTTTGTGGAGACTTGACAGGTTCATTAAGCTATTCCCTGTCCATTTCAGTGGTGCTACTTCAGAGGACCCTCAGGAATATATGGACAATTTTCATGAGGTGTTGCGTAATATGGGTATTTTGGAAACCAATGGGGTCAATTTTGCAGCTTTTCAGATGACTGGTTCCGCCAAGAAATGGTGGAGAGATTATTTGTTGACTAGGCCAGCAGGATCACCAGCTCTGACTTGGGATCAGTTTTCTTATCTCTTTTTGGAGAATTTCTTACCTGTCACTACTCGAGAGGATAAGAGTCGTCAGTTTGAGCGACTACAACAGGGTAGCATGACTGTGACTCAGTATGAGACTCGTTTTATGGATCTGGCTAGACATTCTATGCTTATATTGCCCACAGAGAGGGAGAGAGTCAGGCGGTTTATTGATGGCCTTGCTCAGCCCATCAGGTTGCAGATGGCCAAGGAGACAGGATCCGAGATTTCTCTTCAGAATGCAGCTAATATAGCTAGGAGGGTTGATTTAGTTCTTGGGATGGGAGGAAATGGGTCAGACAAGAGACTTCGTCATTCCGGTGTTTTCAGTGGTGCCTCATCTGGAGGCGGGACTTCGTTTAGCAGAGGCCATTCATCTAGGCCATTCCATTCAGTGCTACAGGTTTCATATGGTACTTCAGAGGGTCGTGGTTCTTATGCACCTCCTTTGGCTCAGCCAGTCTACAGTGCTCCTTCAGCTCCTATTAGAGCACCTCCTGTGTATAGTTATTATCGTGGTCAGCCGGTTCGTCAGGGTCAGTTCTCATTTCAGGAGGGATATTTTGAATGTGGTGAATATGGGCATGTTCGGAGAGCTTGTCCAAAATTTCCGAGCAGTCAACATCAGTACCAAGGTTCTCGTGCCATAGTTTCGACACCAGCTGCAGTACCACCTGCCCAACCAACAAGGGGTAGGGGTCAGGTAGTCATGGGTAGAGGCCAGAATGTTATAGGTGGAGGACAGATAGCTAGAGGTGGAGGTCCTCCCAGAGGTGTGGTTCAGGGTGGTGGGGCTCCGGCCCGACTATATGCTTTTCTAGCTAGACCTGAGGCAGAATCCTCTGAAGCTTTTATTACACGTATCATCTCAGTTTGTGATAGAGATGCTTCCGTTTTGTTTGATCCGGGGTCTACTTATTCGTATGTTTCATCCTATTTTGCCTCGTATTTGAATGTGCCTCATGATCCCTTGAGTGTTCCTGTTTATGTGTCTACACCGGTGGGGGATGCTATTGTGGTAGATCGAGTATATCGTTCGTGCGCGGTAGTCATTAAGGGTCTTGAAACTAGTGTTGATATTTTACTCTTAGACATGGTTGACTTTGATATTATATTGGGCATGGATTGGTTGTCGCGCTATTATGCCATTTTAGACTGTCATGCCAAGACAGTTACTCTAGCTTTACCGGGATTGCCTCGATTAGAATGGAAAGGGACTCCTAGTCGTTCTCCCAGCCGAGTAATTTCATATGCTAAGGCTCGTCGTATGGTGGAGAAAGGGTGTTTGGCTTATTTGGCTCATATTCGTGATTCTGATGCTGAGGTATCTTCTATAGAGTCAGTTCCTATCGTGCGTGAGTTTCCTGAGGTATTTTTTTCAGACCTTCTAGGTATGCCGCCCGACAGGGATATTGATTTTTGTATTGATGTCGATCCGGGCACTCAGCCCATCTCTATTCCTCCGTATCGGATGGCCCCACCAGAATTGAAAGAGTTGAAAGAACAGTTGCAAGACTTGTTAGATAAGGGTTTTGTCAGACCCAGTGTCTCTTGGGGTGCACCGGTTTTGTTCGTAAAGAAGAAAGATGGGTCAATGAGAATGTGCATAGAGTACAGGCAGCTGAATAAAGTTACTATCAAGAATAAATATCCATTGCAGAGGATTGATGACCTATTTGATCAGCTTCAGGGTGCTAGAGTGTTTTCGAAAATTGATTTGAGGTCAGGCTACCATCAGCTGAAGATTAGGGTGCCCGATATTCCTAAGACAACCTTTCGTACGAGGTATGGGCACTACAAATTTTTGGTTATGCTTTTTGGATGAATAATGCTCCAGCGGCCTTTATGGACTTAATGAATCGGGTTTTCAAGCCACATCTGGACTCTTTTGTGATCGTGTTCATTGATGATATTCCTATATACTCCTGCAACCAGGAAGAGCATAAGCAGCATCTCCGTATAGCACTCCATACTTTGAGGGATAATCAGTTGTATGCTAAGTTTTCTAAATGTGAGTTCTGATTAGATTCTGTAGCCTTTTTGGGTCATATTGTATCAGCCGAGAGTATTCAAGTTGATCCTAAGAAGATAGAGGTAGTCAAGAACTGGCCTAGACCCACCACAGTCACGGAGATTAGGAGTTTCTTGGGTTTGGCCTATTACTACCGTTGTTTTATGGAGGGGTTTTCATCCATAACAGCCCTAATGACTAAATTGACCCAAAAAGGTGACCCATTTACATGGTCAGACGAGTGCGAGGCGAGCTTTCAGAAGCTCAAGACAACCTTGACTTCAGCACCGGTGTTGGTGTTACCATCAGATTCGGGTTCTTTCACGGTGTATTGTGATGCTTCTAGAGTTGGCCTTGGAGCAGTGTTGATGCAGGATGGTAGGGTGATTGCGTATGCGTCTCGTCAGTTGAAAGTCCATGAGAAGAATTACCCTGTTCATGATTTAGAGTTGGCAGCTATTGTACATGCTTTGAAAATTTGGAGGTACTATCTTTATGGCGTGCGGTGTGAGATTTTTACTGACCATCACAGCCTCCAGTACTTATTGAAGCAGAAAGATCTAAATTTGAGGCAGCGGAGGTGGTTAGAGTTGTTAAAAGATTATGATGTCACTATATTGTATCACCCGGGTAAGGCCAATGTGGTGGCCGATGCATAGAGTAGAAAGGCGGTGAGTATGGGCAATCTTGCATATATCCCAGTTGGCAATAGACCGTTGGCTTCAGACATTCAGACTTTGGCTAATCAGTTTGTGAGGTTGGATATTTCTCCTAGCAGTGTCCTAACTTATACTGTCGCTCGGTCTTCTCTAATTGATCGTATCCGAGAGCGGCAGGATGATGACCCACATTTGGAGGTCCTTAGGGACACGGTTCGGCACGGCGATGCCAAGCAGGCTACAGTTGGAGATGATGGCATTTTGAGGATGCAAGGTAGGTTGTGTGTGCCTAATGTAGATGGCCTCTGTGAGTTGATTCTTGAGGAGGCTCACAACTCCAAGTATTCTATCCACCTAGGTGCAGCAAAAATGTACCAAGATTTGAAACAACATTATTGGTGGAGAAGGATGAAGAAGGACATTGTGGCTTATGTGGCTCGTTGCTTATGAGCAGGTAAAATATGAGCATCAGAGACCTGGTGGTTTGCTTCAGCAAATAGAGATTCCTGAGTGGAAGTGGGAGCGTATCACTATGGACTTCGTTGTTGGTCTCCCACAGACTCAGAGGAAATTCGATGCGGTTTGGGTTATTGTGGATAGGCTGACTAAGTCAGCACACTTCATTCCTGTGGCTAGTACTTATACTTCAGAGCGGTTGGCTGACTTGTATATTCGGGAGATTGTTCGCCTTCACGGGGTTCCCGTGTCTATCATTTCTGATCGGGGTACGCAGTTTACTTCGCACTATTGGAGGGCATTTCAGCGAGAGTTGGGTACCCGAGTGGAGTTGAGTATAACATTTCACCCTCTAACTGACGGGCAGTCCGAGCGTACCATTCAGATATTGGAGGACATGCTCCGCGCTTGTGTTATTGATTTTGGGGGTTCATGGGATCAGTTCTTGTCATTAGTTGAGTTTTCTTATAATAATAGTTATCAGTCGAGCATTCAGATGGCTCCTTATGAGGCCTTATATGGTAGACGGTGCAGATCGCCAGTTGGATGGTTCGAGCTAGGAGAGGCTCGGTTGTTGGGTACCGACTTGGTTCAGGAGGCCTTAGATAAGGTCAACATTATTCAAGAAAGACTTCGTGCAGCTCAGTCTAGGCAAAAGAGTTATGCCGATCGTAAGGTTCGTGATGTATCATTCATGGTTGGAGAGAGATTATTGCTTCGTGTGTCGCCCATGAAGGGTGTTATGAGGTTTGGGAAGAAGGGAAAGTTGAGCACTAGGTATATCGGGCCGTTTGAGATTCTTGATAAGGTGAGGGAGGTAGCTTACAGACTTGCATTGCCTCCAGGGTTATCCTCAGTTCATCCGATATTCCATGTGTCTATGCTCCAGAAATATCAAGGTGACCCGTCCCACGTGTTAGATTTCAGCTCTGTCCAGTTGGACAAAGACTTGACTTATAAGGAGGAGCCAGTAGCTATTTTAGGCCGGCAGGTTTGCCAATTGAGATCTAAGAGTTTTCCTTCAGTTCAAGTGCAATGCAGAGGCCAGCCGGTTGAGGCAGCTACTTAGGAGTCCGAGTCGGACATGCAGAGTAGATACCCACACTTGTTCGCCACTCCAAGTAATTTTCTATGTCCGTTCGAGGACGAACGTGTGTTTTAGAGGTGGAGATTGTGATGACCCTAGGGGTCATTTTATAAAATTAGACTCCGTTCCATGCTTAAAAGCCATAAAAAGACTAAAATAAAATACCTCGATTTGCGTGCGCAATCCGGGTGTGAATCCGAAAAGCTTTTATGTGAAAATATGAGAAATAATGATTTTTAGAATTTAAATTTGATAAAAGTTGACTGTGGTCAACATTTTGAGTAAACGGACCCGAATCTGTGTTCCGACTATGCCGGGAGGTCCGCAGTAAAATATGGGACTCGGGCGTATGCCCGGAAATGAATTCCGAGGTCCCAAGCCTTAGAAATCAATTTTTGAAAGAAATTATTTTGCTGAAATTAAAGAAAAAAAATAATGCTAAAAATCATTGATATCGGGTCCGTATTTTGGTTCTGGAGCCCGGAACAACTTTGTTATGATATTTAGGGATTATATGTGAAATTTGGTGAAAAACGGAATTCGTTTGACGTGATTCGGACATCCGTTTGAGAAATTATGAACTTTAAGAGTTTTTGATGAAAATGATGAGTTTTGAGGTCTAATTCATAATTTACATGTTATTTTCATGATTTTATCGCACGAGCAAGTCTGTATGATGTTTTTAGACTTGCGTTCATGATTTGTTTGGAGCCCCGAGGGCTCGGGTGAGTTTCGGGTAGGCCACGAGATATTTTTGCACTTGAAAGAATTGTTGGTTGTAAGTTTTCTGGTGTCCAGGTAATTGCTCTATGCGATCGCATAGGAAAATCCCCGATAGCACAAAGTAAAAATATAAGGCCCTTTGAGTACCCTGTGCGAACGCAGATCAGTGGCTGTGATCGCGGAGCACAACCTGGCCAAGTTGTGCGATCGCACCTCTTTCAGTGCAAAAGCACTGAGCAAATTTCAGCCTGGAGGAGGGGAGGTTAAATACCATGTGCGATCGCATCCCTCCCCCTACGATAGCATCGACCAAAAATCCCTTACACTGTGCGATCGCACCTCTTTATCCGCGATCGCACAGTTGCCCAGCCCAGCTATTATAAATACCTTTTAAAAATCGGGCAGACCTTCTTCACCAAAATTTCGAGGTTTTCAGCCCTAAACACGATTTTCTTCCACAATCTTCATCCCCAAGTCATAGGTAATCAATTCTAAACTTTGTTCTTTCAATTCCTTATTATTTTGCATCACTTTTTAAGCAAAAACAAAGAATGTTCATGGTAAAAATCTAGGTTTTGGGTAGAATTATAGAGTTTTGTAAAAATCGAATTTTTATATCAAATTAAGCTTGGATTTCAAAACTAATAGCATATTTGGGCTCGTTAGTGAATGGGTAAACGTAATTTGGACTGAACCCCGAGTTTAGACCAAGCGGGCCCAGGGTCGGGTTTTCACTTTTTTTTTAGAAAACTTAGGAAAAATAATATTTTTCAATAAAGTTAGTTCCTTTAGCATTAGTTAAATGATATTAAGTTAATTTTGATTAGATTCGATCAAGTTGGAGGTGAATTCAAAGGGAAAAGCAATAATTAAGAAGTGAGTGGCCTGCAGAGTTGAGGTAAGTATTTGGCCTAACTTTAGCTTGAGGGAATATGACTCCCCACTTGTTTGTTATGTGAATTGCATGGGCGTGGTGTATAGGTGTAGTGACGAGTATCTATGCACCATCCAAAGTGTTTGCTAAAAATATGATCCCCTTTCCCGTTCTCCACTTATTCGATCATTGTCTTAACTGTTACATGTTCATTATTGTTTCTATGACTATTTGGTCTTGTTGAATTGTAGTTAGTTATTGTTGTGACTGTTTGGAAAGAGTATTGGTTGTTTGAGTTGGTTCCCTCGTCATATAAATATGGCTGAGAGGTTTGATATTGATTTTATGGAATAAATGTGTATATATTTTGATACTCTTGTTGGTTTCATGGTTGAGAGGTTATTGATGAAGTCATGAGAAAAATGTAATTTATTATTTATAATTGTTGAAACAAAAGTATTGTGAAAGGCTTGGCCTGTTTTGTGAAAATTTTGAATAAACTAATATGATATGTCTGGTGGGAGCGGGTTCATAACGACCCGGTCTGTCGTTACGTAAAACCTGCATTATAACTGTTGTTATTGACTCATTATAGAGTGGTTATTCTATTGTTAATGTGTTAGAGTTGATAGGCTTGGAATCAGAATGGTTAAATGAGAATTCAGATACTTAGTCCTTAAGAATAGCCTTAAAATGGGAAAAGTCAAGTAAGAGTTGGCTTATTGGTAAACGACCTCGGAATATGGATTTTATGGCTCGGATAGCTTCGTTAGGTGATTTGGGACTTAGGAGTGTGTTCAGAATAATTTTGTGATGTCCGGTGTAGAATTAGGCTTGAATTGACAGAAGTTAGTTTTTTTGACATTCCGGGCGGCAGTGGAAAATAGTATATCGGGGTCGGAATGGAATTTCGACAGTTGGAACAAGTTTGTAATGTCATTTTGGACTTGTCTGCAAAATTTCAGGTCAATCGGAGTTGATTTGGATAGTTTCGGCATCATTGGTGAATTTTAGAAATATCATAGTTCTTAGGCTTGAATCCGATGTAAATTTGGGGTTTTGATGTTAGTTTTTGTGTTTTGAGAGTGCAACTAAGTTTGAATGATGTTATGGGATATGTTGGTAAGTTTGGTTGGGTCCCGAGGGACTCGGGATTGATTTTGGGTGATTAAAGGACTCATTTGGACTTGGAACAATTGCTGATTTTCTGGTTTTTTTGCATAGTGATTTTGTTCACTGCGATTGCGGGTGAAGTAGTGCGATCGCAGAGAGTTAATTATGGACAGGCTCGGAATGGTCTATGCGATCGCAAGAAGGGAGGTGCGATCGCAGAGTAGAAGGGGCCCAATGCAGTGCGATCGCGTGGGTTGTGCTGCGATCGCATAGAGTTAGCCAGGCGCGTGGGGAGCGGGGTCAGTTATTCTTCGCGATCGCGTGAGACGGACTGCGATCCCGTAGGTTGAGGTTCTATTGAACCGCGATCGCGGGAGCCTTGTTGCGATCGCAGAGGTCTGGGGGAATTGGTCAGTGCGATCGCAGGGCCAAGGCTGCGATCGCAGGGCCAAGGCTGTGATCGCAGAGAGTAAATCACTAGGCAGTTAAGTAATAACCCTTCCGCGACTTAAACCCTCTTTTACACCATTGTTGAGCGGAGGAGAGCTTTTTGGGCAATTTTTGGAGGAAACAATCAGTGGGTATCACAGAGGTAAGTAATTTGATTATTAAAACTCATTTATGGGTGATTAAAGACCATAATCTCAGCCTTTAATTCATGAAAAACAGTAGAAAAATAGGATTTTGGGGCATGAGATTATGAGACCTTCAAGAGTCGATTTGAGGAGTCAAACGAACTCTGATTTTGGTGTTCTTTATTTGTACAGAATCGTGAGAAGATGAAGAATACTTTTCTGTAAAAGTTTCTGAGTTTCGGAACGCGGTCCCGGGGGTTGGGTTTTGACCGAATTCGGATTTTGAGCTATATTCGATATTTTTCAATTGGAAATTATTCCTTAAACATATGTTGATGATAAAAATATGAACTT